>VZSE01009980.1:105390-126144 GCA_013398275.1 Promerops cafer | reverse complement strand
GGGCGGGGAACCAGCATAAACTGATGGTGGTTTATTCTGAAACTTAGCATGAAGCTGCAAAAGTCATAAATAAAAAGCTGTCCTGCTGCAACAGCCTCAGAGCATGCACAGAGCCCTCGCTGAGCCCAGCTCATGGGTAGTAATTAAACCACACAGCTCAACTAGTTTATGCTTCTTCCAAAACCCTTTAAAACAGAAGAGCCCATATCAGACCCAATCACTCTTTGAGCTGCAGCAGAACTGACTGGGCAAGTGAAAACAGTGTCCTGACCACAGAACACAATTATTATCACTTCTCCTCTGGCCTCTCTGATCTTCATGGGAGAGGGTAAGAGAAGGAGAGGGGGAAAAGCCTGCTCTTATCCACCAGGAACACATCCAACAGCAATTTTTCCATCTCTCTGAGCTCCGTTGCAACACTATTGACATTTGGCATTTTGTCTGGAACGGGTATGTTGATTAGCAACTACGCTTAGTTGGAAGGCTGGAGGGAGAATATCACTGTCCAGTTCTGGAACGGGGTGACTGCACTGAGAGCATCTACTCACATCACTTGCTTTTCCTTATGAGTGCACTGCTGAATACCCAGGATTGTATTTTACTGCTGTCACCAGTGGAACAGAAAAACATTTCCGAGCTACGAGCGTCTCTTACTATCCAGACACCTCCCATTCTGCCACACCACTGCAGTTGCCCACCAGCCTGTGGGGCCCAGCTGGTGCCCAGTTTAATCTGGAGATCAGTTATGTTGCTTCCCACTCGCTTTGTTTTCCCAATGAATTTGGCTATGCTAAACAACAGTTTGCCTGCAGACCCCTGGGTGCCAAAAGGAACATCCTTTGGACAGGAAACCAAGTGCTTATCCTCAAAACACATTTTCAGTCAAGCCTCCAGCTGCACTCTTGCAATATAATCTGACACAGCACAAAGATGATGATGTTTTCTTAGGAGGCAGGAGGTGAAATAACCATGGAGGCAGCTACAGGGGATGATGATGAGCCACTGTTCAACTCCCTTTGGGGGCTGTGCTGCAGGAGCCTGCAATGAAGTAGCACACTCACCCCTATGCCTGCAATGGCTACAGTCAGATCCACAACATTAGAGGGATTTTATGAATGATGAGTTTGGTAAGGTCTACTGAAGACTCATTCTCAAAATCCCCTTAGGAAGGCAACCCAAATTAAATCAATAGGAACGTGATTCCCCTTGAAAAAAAATTAAGCAGTAATTCCCTGAAGAGTTACCTCTGAATGCAATACACTGAGAAGGCCACTGCTTCCCCTGGCAACAGAAAGGAAGGTAATGTGGCTCCCTGAAGCAGATGGGCAGCACCACCTTGACCATTTCACTCAACTCCTCTTGGAGGCCACTGCTAATTGCAGACAGCCACTCTCTCTTCTTGTACCTGCTTTCCCAAATGCATCTCATCTCAGGAAAGAGGCAAAACAAAGGAAAATGACTTCCAGGGAGAAACACCATGCCTGGGGAAAACTTTCTGCTGAGATGAGCACAAGAGACCAGACTTAGACGTACTGATTCTCCTCCTCCACAGCCTGCACTGCTTTCCATTTGGGATGCAACACTCCCCTTTTCATGATGAGGGGCACAGTTGACCAGAAGGACAGCAACACACTTCTCATACCATTTCCATAAATGACAAAAGCTTGATCACCTACACTGTACGTAAGGGTATTTTCTTTTGAAAATGTACACACTGCTTAGTTATTTACCTCCTTAGATCACTCATAAAAGGTCAGCAGTCTTAAAGTGTGAGGCCAGAAGCAGAGAAGGGCTTCAAATACCAGATCTCTCTAGTCCACAGCTATTAAAATCCAGACCAGCATAAAAAGAGCATGTAAGCACAGACACTGCCTTTCAGGGAAAGAGCATTGGGAATAACATCTGATCTTTAAAACAAATAAAAAATCATCTGTGACTTCAGACAGTGTATCATAGCTAGTATTTATTCATACCCATACTCAATAATTTCTAGCAATATAACAAACAGGAGCTTCCAAAAGCTATCAAAATGTCAACATCTATTTTTCATACTTCTTTTAACCATTTCCTTATTTTCTCTTTGCTTGACAAAGCTGAAACAGAAACAGGAAAACATCAAGTCATTATCACTCCATACAGACTGTCTCCATTTTTCTGCTTGCTTATACCCTTTCAGAATTCAGTTAGTCTCACTTGTTTGGGCCCTCTCCTCATACAAAAGTACCCTAATATCTCCAACAGTCATCATTAGGTCACCTCTTCTTCTGCTATAGGCTACGGTAAGTCAGCCCATTATCCATTCACCAGGCTACATGATGTTCCCCTCCTTAAGTCCTAATCCTCTTATTACTCATTACCCACTTCCTCTTACAGATACAAAATAGTGACACTAGAATTCAAAATAAACACCCTAACACTGGACTTTGGGGCATTCTCCATTCTCATGATCATTAGTTCACTATGGTCCCAGGAACAAAGAAATAGAAGCAATGATCAGACTGGGGAAAAACAAAAACAAAAACCACCACCACCAAACAACCTTTTCTCTTTATTCAGTTTTGTAAAACTTGTTTCTACATGTCATAGTGAAACAGGTCAAACCTGTCCTCCCAGGCTCTTCTAATACAAAGAGCATTTAAGTACAGTTATATTTTATATATAACTGCTCTTTATTTGATTGACCAAAAGCACAATCTCTCTTAAAATAAATGCCATCTCAATACAAGATATTCTCTGAAGGTCCTTCTCATTCTTCTGTAAGACTTTTCACTTCAAATTTCCCCAGCATCATCTATTTTAAAACCTTTTGAATCCAATCCCTATTTTCTGATATTGTTTACACTAGTCTGGTGCTTCCAATGGAACAAAAAGAAATTCTGAGGAACTGCCAGGCTGTACAAAGTAAGTTTGAATCACACAACTGGTAGAGAGCTATGCATTCATGCTGAAAATCTGTTCAGAAGTAAAAACTTTTGTTGAAAATAATTTTGAAGTATAGTTGTTTGGGTTTTTTTCAAAATTATCTCAACCAATATTTATACATTAAAAAAAAATCAAGTAAAAAATCATGCTGTACCCTAACCATTTTTCTATGTCCTTTTTATTTTCAAACATTACTGACTTAGATGCTACTTTATAGAAGGATTATAAAACTTATATACAAAACAAAGAATATGATCTACTGAAGCCTGAATATTTGCAAAGCACTTAAGCATAGCTTACCAACTAGGAAATCTTAGGTGCACATGGCATATGAGTCCATATCATTCAACATCATTGAGGCACGTCAAGTATATGCACCCACGAATCTTATCTTATTCTTGGGGGATGATATTTTTGAATAAAGATCCAGAGGGAACCCCACTTATATTTGAGTGCAGTACAAGCATCCAAAATGCCAAGGTGTTGCACACTGATCCTGCCAGTAATGGACCTGCCCAACCCCATAAGCATGCCAGAATTCTATCAAGAGGTGCAAAGCAACATCAAGCCAAGTAAAACAAAACTACAGCTACTACATTTTTATGTAGGCAACTAGAAAAGAACAATATCTTGCCTACTGAGCCATCTGAAACAGAAAAAAAAAAATGCTGGAAGTAGTTGAGGCTGAAGTACTACAATAGGACCACCCAGCCTGGCTGTCCACAGCCTCCCCTCTGTCAGTTCTTGGGGAGAAAGAAGGGAAAAATGGCAATAGCTCACAATCATCCGTAATTGCTTCAATAAATAAAAAAGCCAAAATAAGTAGGGAAACATTTTCAGACCATGCATCTTGAGTATCTGCTGGATTATGACTCTGTACAGACCAGCTGCAGGTTAAGACCTTTGCTCTTGTCTAGAGCCTCTCAGAATTCCTGCCATCTTTGCAAGCCTGGCCTGATTTTTCCTGAGAGGCCCAAAACCACAGTGTACATCTTAAGTGATGTACAGCTTTTACACCAAAATGTACTCCCAAGTTACTTAATTTTTTTATTCTCTCTCGTATATATTTTTGTATAATGGGGACATGCATCAATCCATAACGTTTCCCAATTTAGTTTTCTGTTGATGAACTTTGTGTAGTTTTTAAATTCTCTGCTGCAGTTTGCAATTAAGTAATAGAGAATGCAGGTGATGAATTAGAATATTTTATGTGAGCACTGTACATGAAGCATTCTTGTTTACAAGCTACAGTCAAAAAATAGATTCCTCTGGCATGAACTCCAATCACTAATTTCATCAAGCCTAGAACTGCACTGCACAAGTTTTCATTTCCAGCATGAATAGCTGTAAAAGATTTAAAATTTTCTTCGAAGTACTCATTGTCCTAGTTTACTAGCTTCTTACTGAATCGGCAGACAGGCAATACACAGCACATACTTCTGCCAATGACACAAAGCAGAACTGAAAAATATCTTCAACCAAGACAAGTTTAGCTTATAGGGAAAACAAAAGGACTAAATATTGATAGTTTTTAAATGTCAGGCAGATTGGGTAACTATTCAAAGAAAGCTTTAAAAAAATAACCAAACAAAACTATTGAAAATGTACATCCATTTTCAGGCAAAAGCAGAATGCAACCACATACCAAAATCACTTTAAATACCCTTCTGGTATCACGCTAAACATTTAAGCATCCTATCACTCCCTAGCTCCAGAAGTTTACTGAACTCCACTGCTGCTGAAGGCACTCAGTCAGAATGGAGTTTCTAGGAACTAGGGAAAATATTTACAAGTGCTGGAGAAAAACAGAGGCATTTACATAATCTTTGGCAACAGGATACAGAAACATGGCACTTCTAGTACACTGTCCAGCTGCTTAGAGAAAAAAAATCCATCATGTTAAGAAGGCTGGAAACACATCTTAAAGCAAGTGAAAGATAATTTTTTTTCCTTTTCCTTTTGAACAGTCTCAGAGGTCTCAAAATAACAGTAAGTGATGACTTCAGAGAGCAACACAAAACATACTTCCAGGAAAAAGACAACACTACAAAAACATTCAAAGCAAGTATTCACATTCAAAATGGCAACCAACTACATAATTTTCACATTCCTAGATGGTTTTATCTTTTCCAAATTATTCTTACTTGTTACCTGGAGGAACAATTATTTAAGCCATTAACTTTAAGAAAAGCTAAAACCTTGTTCCATAGCAGGTAAAAAACCAAAGAAAAAGACACCTACCTGTAATACCGAGATTGTAAATAAGTTGAACAAATAGTCTTTGATACATGGCTGGCAGACCCAAAGTCTATGACTTTGACCCGGTAAGGCTGCCGAACGGGATCCACCAACATAATGTTCTCTGGTTTGAGGTCAGCATGGATTAAACCCAGACTTTTTAGTTTTTTCAGTGCAGTGGCCACCTGTTGCAGAATAGGCCTTATTACTTTCAGTTGCAGAGGGCTGAATTTGTTTTGTTTCAGGAAGTCGTACAAATTCTGTTCCAACATCTCAAAAACCAGACAAGTATGGTTACGATGCTGAAAGCATTCATAAGCTCTCACAAAGTTAAATTCATCAGCATTTTCAGTGCTTAGTCTCGCTAAGATGCTCACTTCTATTTGCCCTTGGCGCACGTATGAAGGATGATTCTTCAAGATTTTGATTGCCACAATCTCATTTGTCCCCCTTTTCCAGCACTTGACTACTTGTCCGAAGGTCCCTCGTCCCAGGAAATCAAGAACCTCGTAGGTGTTTTTCACCGAGCACAACACCTCATGCTGCACTAGCTGGTAATCTCCATCCCCGCTGGTACCGCCCTGCTTGGAAGCCGCGGCCGTGGCCACCACCGTCACCGGGTTGCCCACGCTGGTCTGCAGCATTGCAGGCAGGATGGACAGCTCATCAACGATCTGCATCGTGCTGTTCTGGTTATCCAGCTCCTCGCTCTTACGCTTCAGTCCACATCGCTGGGCTCCTTCCAGGATATCCGACCGGCTTCCCTGCGTCCCAGCCCCAGGGGCCTCTAGCTGAGGTTGCTGCGCCCACGCTGCCAACGCTTTTGTAGCACCTGCAGTATTTTTTAAAGCAACAGCATTTGACTGCAACCAAAAGCTCTGTCCTCGAGGTCTATCAAATGGGTTTTTAGTCTGAAAGAAAGTACTAACCCTGTGGGGAGAAATTCCAAAGTTTTTACCATTCACATAGATTTGCGGGTAGGTTCTTTCGTGGTACACACAACTGCTTGGTTCTAGTTTGAGTTTCTTCACACTACAAAAGGCACTTGACTGGGTTTGATAAACATACGGTGGATAGACCAAGACTTGTGAGGCCATACCTACAGGGGGAGAGAAAAAGAAAAAACAAGTGAAAATTGCACACATTTCCAAGCTTTCCAGCAGCTGCTACTTCTAAAAGAAAAATCAGGACACAATTATATTCTCCAAATGAGCTGGTCTAAAGTTGTTTTATACACAGTTTCTTGTGGCCAGAACAAGGCCCTCATGCTTTACCAGTGCCCACAGGAGGACTTTAGCAGCAGATTACTGCAGTTAAGTGCTTTGGCTGGTTGCACAGGACTGAGACAGGCTGCAGCAGAGCACTACATTTTTCAAGCAGGGGTCCTACCTTTGTGCTATTAAACTCAACTTTCATTTAAAACCTCCCACCATTTCTACACACAAAAGTAGCACAGTGTTCAGTAACACAACTGAAAAACCAATTCAAATGTTTAGCAACGATGACATAAAATAACTCAGAAGTTCTTAACTGTGAGTCAATGCTACCTGTTACACAAGGTATCCAACCTATTCACTGTAAACACCATCAGGCTTCCGAGAACAGACAAATGTCACAACTGCCACAGATCAAAGAATTTCACTGGGATGAAAATGAAAGTGACCAAGCCATGTGATGGGGCCCAAAATAACTTAGGGGGCATGGGTATGTACACATAAACAACAACAATGTTCCAGTAACTTACGATGTACAGTAACCTAATCCATTCACGAAAGGCAGGTGCTTTCCCTGAGCTCTGTTCCACCCCACTGCAGAAATTCGTGTATCAGTGACAGAGTCATGGGGGTAAAGGCACTGAGTTTACCTTCCAGGTGTCCTCTATGCACTGACCCAGTGTCCCCTTCCAGACCTGTCAAACACCAGCCTTAAACTTGTCTGTCATGTTGTTAAGCTAAATACTAAGAAAAAGGCTCTAGATGGACTCCAGTGTAACTACAAGGTTTCAGCGAAGTTATGGTTTATGCCAGTCTGATCAGCTCCCAGAGACAAATTCAATACCAATAATACCTTAATTAGATCACTTAATCATACCAAGCACATGAAAATTCTGGTAATAGGTATTTAAATTGCAGATGAGTCACATAAAACTTGAGCTAGACATTGCAGTGACTCTGATCAAATGAGAACTAACCAAAAGCACAGCATAATTATTCTGAAGCTGTGATTTGATTTATGCAAATGAACATTTAGATATCTTAAGAGCAATTAAAATAATCATACCAACACCTCAGTTTAGAATCCTCTAATGGGGTTTGTCCCAGCTGCAGAAGAAAACTTCAAAGCCCTCTCCTTCCCAAAGCTGTTTTCTCAGAGCCAGACGATGCAGAAAGCTGGAGACAGCCAGGAAACAGCCAGCAGCTGGGCTCTCCCGCCACCAAACAGGATGGGACTGCCACTGGCCTCTTGCTCCACACCAAGGATTTAACACTATTAACCTCAAAACACAGGAAAAAATTCCCCAAGCTCTTGACTGCTCTCCTAAATAACATGCCTTATTACAAGGTGCATAAGCATTATTATTGACTATGAAATCTTACCGCCTCTTCTATCATAATTGTATTTAAATAAATCACTTACTGTCATCATATTATTTAGATATCCAAAAATCAGCCCTCACTGACTGCCCCAGAGAACACATACATCCAAGCCTCTCTGGAGCTTCCAGTGGCACCTGCACAGATCAGGCCAAGCCAAACCTTCTATCAGCACCTTATTATTCCTCCAGTTCTGGGATGACTTGAATACCATGTCTTCCAAAGACACTAAAATATCAAAAAAATGCTTGGGTGTTTTCTTCTTAAAACCTTTTCCAGGTTCCCACTAAAAAATACTCTGCTTGTTTTTTCATCACAATCCTCTTACTTTTTGACACATATGTGCATGAAACAAGATATTCAAACTCAAAAAACATTTACACTTCAAAAGCAAAGAAACTTCTCAAGGACACACTAGTGTGTTATCCCAGTTTGCTGACAGGCGTTTCAGATGACCAGAATCACTTTCCTGACTCACAGACAAATCTGAACACTGGGCAGGCCCAGAGGCACAGCCACACCACGGAGCCCCTGGGCAGGAACAGGTCCCGTGCACTTCCAAGCAGGAGGGAGTGGGGACACCTGGCCCACAGGTGAGAATTGGGCCAAGCTGCAGCAGCCCCAGCAGGTCCATTTGCCCGAGATCTGCTGTGACCTAACAGCAAAAATCCCACTCCGTTTAACTTCTGGAGAAGGTACTTGCCTGTGTAAGCATGTCACCAAAGTTCAGGGCACTAGATAATGATGATAACTACTTTGAAGAAGCTACACTGAAATTAAGGATGTTTTCGGAAGACAGGACAACACTGCAGCATGAGGGACCAGAGGCCCAAGCAAATCCTCACCTGAGCCTGTGAGGACCATTGGCATTTAAAAATGTGTAAGTTTTCTAGAGCCCATGCTGTTCAAACCAGTCCAGAAGGTCTGGAGGAACACAGTCCCAGCTTTGTCTTCAACATTAATTTCAGCTGGATAAGAAAAACTACACTATTATCTTTTAGGGTTAGTGTGTTTCTTACAGGCCTAACTCCACGACCCTGAACTCCGACCACAGTAACAGCTCTGTTCCCAGATAAGAAGTGTTTACTGAGTTATTACAAGAACATTTTTAGCAACTCAAAAAAAAACTAAAAAAAAGAAAATTGAGCACTAAATCAAAGAGATAACATACCCTGGAAGAACAACCTTTGAGACAATCGTGACAGACTGAGGTAATAAAATAAAATTTTACTCCACACAAATAAAAATGGACTTGAACAATCATCTCATTTCTTACCTTCCCCTAAACACTTCTTCATTACTCCCATCATTTTGCTTGTCTTTTTCTAAACATACACTTCTAGATGCCAATGTCAATTGAAGAAGCTACAGTATCTTCACATAACCAGTGAATAAGGTGTTCCTGCGAAACAGGCATGTGAAACCCTGCAGCATCCTGAGACTGCTTAAAGACCTCTGGCACACACTCACAGTGCTCAGAAGGCATTTCAGACAGAATCACATTCTACCCAACACATATGGAATGAAATCCATCAGAACAGCATGGAACTATTCAATACAACCAGCTGTTGGAGGCCTTTGCTTTGAGAAGATAAGTTGATAAACAGAACTGATTTCCCCCCACCCAGATGAAAACAAACCCCCACAGACAGCAGAACTGCACAACAAACCTTGAAGAGAAAGGGAAAATACCACAACACCCTCTACTACAACAGCACTGCTGTGTTGTAAGGGGTTTTTTGTTGGTTTGGGGTTGTGTGGTGTTTTGTGGTTGGGGATTGTTTGGTTTTCTGGTTCTGTTTTTCTTACTGGATTGACTTGTTTATCGGGTTCGGAAGCTTTTTTAAAAACTGTTTTGAGGTATTTGGATTACAATACAATCCTATGGATAGCTACACATGAAACAATAAAGACTTATTGTGTTGCAGGTTTTTTGTTGCGCTTTTTTTTTTTTTAAACCAGGACTCCCAGCAAAAGAAAATAAGACACAGCACATTTTCACCTAGCAGAGAGTGGATCTTTCTTTTCCCCCACCACAAAACATTTCACTGAGTTCATACATCTTTCTGCATACTTCTTAATGAGATTGTTCCTGCTTCCTCTGACAAACTGAAGCTGGTCAGACTAAATCTACATTAACAAGCCCAGCAGCAGAATAAGAGAGGAACGTGTAGAGCCAAACAACCAGTGCTAAAGGAAAGAAAAAATCTTCTGTGCTCATTTCAGGGAGGTTACTTGAGCCTGAACACACATAACCAGCTGGTGCACATCTTCCAGTTAAATTTAATTTAAAACAAAAACCAAATGTGTGCACTACAAGACCCCTCCAGGATGCAAACCAAAGCAGAGTAAGGAAAAGCATCAGGAGGACTGAAAAGTGCAATTTCCAGGTGACAGTACCACAGGCAGCCTCTGGTTACTCAAGTAACTTCCCACTTGACTTTCAGTTTTAGTGTCAGAAAAGCTGTCTGTTCCCCCACACATATTTTTAAAGCCGTCTTCTCCTTCCCCAAGTGCAAGGAAAGTGTAACAACTTCACTCCAGCACAGTGACTGCTCCTGGGCAGTGGTACACACAAGCTGAATTTGGCTCTGGAGTTCTCCAGCTTGTATCCTCCAATTGGAGGCTGCTGCATCACCTCACTGCTAGTGAATACTGCAGGGAATGTGCAAAAGAAAGGCTGTCCCAGAACACCCACCAACTGCTACCACCTCTAGAAAGGCTTCCTTCAAAGGAACAAGTCTTCTTGGCTTGAAGCAGAGAAAATTGGGAAAACTTGGCTTATTAAACATGAAACTATACAAAATACGTGACTTCTGACCAGAGTGAAGACTGTGAATTCTTCTGAAAGAAGACGGGCTTCTGAAAAAAAGTATGAACAAATTAATGAAGCAAACATATTTCAACTAAGTAAATGCATTGTCCAGTCCTTTAAATAAATATATTTTCACAAAGTAATGTCAGTGAACAGGAGGCACTTCAGTTCGTACCCCTCAGCCAAGCTTCTCTCTACAGAAACTGAGCAGAGAACCACGCACATGTGTCTCAGCAAAATGAGGCACCTCTGGTTAACATCTTGCTAATGTTCACCTAAGTGTAACAATGCTCTCTACTTCTCAAAATTAAGTCTCCACCCTTCTCGGGCTAGGCAAACTCAGGAACACCACCGATTTGGCAGACTGTGACAACCTGGAGCAGCACAGGCTGTTCCAGGCCTGGCCACCATTAATAATTAACCATACTGTGACATTTCCAGATGACTGACTGAGGGGGGTTGTGCAAAGTAACTGGTTAATAAGGCACTGCAGGGGAGCTCAGGAGAAATTGCCACACTGCTCCCTTAATTCGACTGCAAAACCCACAGCTCCTTCCACCTGCCCCAAGCAGTGCAATCACCATGCTGTTCCTGCTGGGGTAGTAAATTCCCGGCAGGCAAAGCCCAGCCAGAGGCAGCCACCTAATAACAGAGTTAAATTGTAACCCAGGAAAACTTGTTTTCCAACTTCTTTCTGGCCTCCATGGGCAAAAACCCGTTCCAAAACTCTCACATCCTTCTCCCAGTGCAGCTGGGCATCGAGGGAGGCTTTATAAACGCTCAGTAACTTCCAGCAAGTGCACAATTTGAGCAGTGGCACTTAGGAAATGTTTTGTTTACATTATGCATCACTTTGGAAACACTGTAAAGCTACTGTCATTTTTTCCAGGTAAAACAATTGTTCTTCTCATATTAGGTGCCACACCACTTCTCAAGTTATTTAGCAAATACAAAGCTGAATTAGTTGCCCTCTCTTTCCGAACAGATGAAAGTTTATTACCAGTAGTGGCAGCACCTCTACGTTATTGTTTATTTTGGATATGTAGCTGAACAAGCTGTACTGATGCAAGTACTTTCATACCCCATGACCTGTTCACCCTGAGGAATTCCCTCACTCCAGCTGGACAATTAATAACAAAGCACTGGCAATTGAGGTTTCATGCAATTTATAAAGGAAAACATGTCCACAGAGAATGTAAAGTGTCCAGAAACACAAGCCCAGGGAGTCAGTCCCACCCTCTGGCCACCTCAAAACCAGCTCTGTGAGCACATCTGTGACCCACAGAAGGGAGAGAGCAGAGCAAAGGAGAAAGCACGGAGGTGTTTCAGGTAACTTGTGCCATATAAATGGTTTCCTCACACAAAAACAGAGGCAATTCCAGACACAAACTGCACAGGCACACACACACACACACTCCCCCACAGAGAACCAGGAGATGCAGAGGCAGCTGATGACACCTCACCAAAGAAACCAACACCCAGTTCTGGGGTAGCAACCAGAGGTGCAGTTTAATGACGGAAGAAATCATGACCATTCTTGATTAAAACAAGTATTTTAGAGGTCAGGAATTTTGGCCCATCATACACCAAGAGCATTCAGCTGAGCCAATGTAGCCTTTGTCCAATATGAAACCTCAGTCCTGCACAGGTCGAGGCTGAAAGGCCAAAGGTTGGTTCCAAGCTTGAGTGGTCTTAGTGGGAAGCAAAGGATACAGTGATCCAATTCCGCCCTTGTCGAAGTTAGTTACTAACCACTGAAAAAAATGTTACAGGGCTGGTTTAGGTCTGTGCAACAGTGGAGATGTTTTTAATCGGACAGCACCAATGTTGCACTGAGCAGAAATTGAAAATATCAGTTGGTTTAAGTGTGATACAAACCAGTCTCAATTGCACCATTGTCTCGATACTTGGAAACAGAACTGACGCCATACACTGAGCACAAACATATTTTACATAAAATATCAGAGTGAACTGCTATGACTCAACACTGCCATAGCACCAGTAGCAGTACTCAAGAATACAATTGCTTTATTCATATTTTCCACAAATATCAAAAGCTAAATCTTGTGATACCAATATGACTGCAATCATAGCTAAAAAGCTAAATTAAACAATGCTCGAAGCATTTCTTTCTCTTCGGGCAAGCTGCTGTTGTGCAACTGGAAAGCAAGCTCAAGCAGTACAGTATTGGCCACCAGCCCCCAGTGAGAACATGCCCTCCAAATCAGAATGTGCCACCATCAACATAAACAGCACATTTCAACCAGCCAGGGCTTCGCCAGCCTAATCTCTTCTTTTAGAAGACTAATTCTTTTTGAACCTGGAAACAGTAGCACACTCAAAAGTCCCTAACAGTGGGGTTTAGGGGAGCCCACACCTTCTGCACAACAGTCCAGTGCTGAAGGATCTATTCAAACTACTGCTACTGTCTGTCACCCTTCAATGCAGCAGGAGGGACCAAGGCAAGCAGAGAGGCAGGGCACTTTTTCCATTGCCCTAAGTATTTCCAAAAGATTTTGCCACCTTCCCTAAAGCAGAAATAAAATTTGAAAGAGAGGATTAGCCCAAACTGCCTGTTGGTATATCACGTGTTCAAATGCCACCGTATTTAAAAAAATAAATCCTTCTTAGTCCTTTCTTATTTCCAGTCATTTTGTTTTTATGCAATTGCTTAATTTTGCATTTTTTAGAATGCTTGGCTTTTGTTAGAACTAGAAATGGACCAACCCAGCTTAGCAATTTATTTAGAAATTTCATTTTAGAATAGCTCTAGACAATATCAAAAGCAGCTCCTGTAAGAATATACATCTAGATGTTTGTTGCCAGTTCACAGAAAGTCTGGCAGCACATCTGCATGCACACGAAGGGGTCCTACTTACATAGAGTTCATCAAGTCCTCTCAACTACTCACTGAGGAGGAAACTCATCCAAAATTATCCTTCTCCGTCTCACTAAAATAGATTTTCACCTGGACAAAAACAAACAAACAAACCCCAAACAAAAAACAAGCAACAAAAAACCAAAACAAACAAACAAAAAAACCCAACAACACCACCGGAAAATTCCTGTTCTCCCCACAGGACCTGCACATTAAGTCTGCAGCAGCACACACACAAAAAACCTGTTGAGCTCATTGAGTCTGACCTGCAATGCAAAAGTTTGCAAATCAGGCTCTCCTGTACCAAGGAGGTGAATAAAACTGTTTCCTACACATGGAGAACTACCTGGTAGTAAGTAATATTTGAGTTAAAATTTTGCCCAAATACATGGAAAAATCAGTCTCTCTTCCAAGAAGACCAACAAGAATGCCATTGCCAAGTGGTTACTAAGTTGTCAAGACAGCACACCTAGAGCATATTCAACTTCCTCTGCAACAAAAATGTCAGAGTAAATAAGAACTTAAGCCCTTATTTGTTTTAAAACTGACTTAACTGTAAAATAATTAAGGCATCTAATCCCACCCACTTATCTTGATTGATCTTCTGCTGCAGTTTTCAGGTCAGTTGCCCCAGCTACATCCAGTAACAACTTTCAAACATATACAGACTGAGGTAAATACACACACAGAGTAAACACGTGTTTGGAAGGTATTTTTACACATACATAGACTGAAAAAAACTCTGAAGTCCCAGTATTTTTCCCATCATAAAAATTCATTATTTAAAAGTGCTTTTATATAACAGGTGTTTTTCTATCCTTGTAAGCAACATCATCATGAAAATAGCATTGGTTGCTTGCCGAAAACAGCTGTATAAAGTGGACATGGCATATGTAGAACAGTAAAGAAAAAACAGAGGGAAAAGGTGTTTACCACTTCTTTCAGCTTTTCTAAGGATGTGGAGGAAGCAGTATTTCCTACAGGTAAATATCAGTGCATTAGAAATCCATTCTCTCTCACTGAAGGATCAGCCTTCTGCCTCTTAATGAATCAATAACTGTAATAACCCATATTATTATGTTTCCCAAAGCCACCAGGGCAAGAAATTTCTCCCCTCCCCTATGCAGAGACAGTTATTGATTTAACTACACAGAAGGCATGTGAAAAGAAAGGCAAGATTATAAGCATCATATGACCCACTACCTGGGGGCCATAATAATACTGATGTGCATACATTTTTTCTCTGTTGTATTCCCTTCCATGTTTAATAATCTTTCCACTTGTAGCATAAATAAACTTTAAACAGCCACTCTTGTTTTAATCTTCAGAAGAATGTTTAGACACCTCTGTGACAGAGTTTTAAAAACACATCTAGTCTCAAACAGCATGTGTCACAAAGAGCTCCCAAAGTATTTCTTGGGAAAATTTCCCACCATGTCCTCTTGCTGGGCTCAGAGCTGACACAGTCCAAAGGAAGAAGGCAGCCCACAGCATCACTACAAAAGCCATAAAGAAATGGTATTAAAATCACTCTTTAGTATCTCATTAAAGTAATCCACTCCTATTAGGCTGAATATCAACTAATTTTGTGAATCACAAAATAAGTTGGTATTAAAAGGAAAGAGGAGACAAAGAGCTTTTTTCTCCTCTTAGGAACAAATCTGGTTCCTTCTGAAGGGCTTCACAAGATCTCAAACACCAAAATTCCCAAACTTAACAGATTCAAATGCTGAAAAATAAAGATTATCTGAGTACCTCTTCTACCCATATACAATCCCTATAAATCTTCAAAAAGAAGCTGTGGAAAAAACTTCTCAACTGGAACACACAGACTGTAGACCAGCAACCAAGTCCAATAGTTAAAAAAAACAGGGAAGAATTGCAAGGAAAGAGGTAAGAAGTAGCAGATGACCAAAGTTTCTAGGAAAAACACAACAAGGAAGATGTTGACAAGACAATGATGCACATCAACAACTTCAGTCAAAAAGTCAGAAAGGCATCTTACAAAAAACAACTAAAAATCCTCCTGGAAATTGTGTAAGTTCCACTAATTGTGCCAACACAGAAAAAAACCTGCACCATATGAAAGAGGGGAAAAAATTAATACATTTTACTTAAACTAGTGGAATTTGGTAAAAGTTAACACAGCTTTTTTTTTAAATGCTGACAAAGGACCAAAATATATAAATATATATATATAAATTCCTTTTATGGATGCCTGATACTAGTGGTTATTCGTATCTTCCAAAGGGAGCTTAGATTACCAATAAGAAAAGCTTCTTTTTCTCCCTTACAAACTTTCTAATGATTATCAGTATTGAAGTAGTTTTCTCTCTGCCTTTGTGCCTTTATAGGTGAGCTTCCTCATCCAGCTCTTGAGTCTAGGTCCCATCTAGTGCAGGCAGGCACTTGTTTCAGTCTATTCCAGCAGGAACAGGGAGAGGTTCAGATGTCAGCTGACACCCAGAGACCCCAGGGAGCAGGCCTGCAGGGATCTGGTCACGCTAATAAAAGCAGCAAACATCTTTGCAATGAGGACACTCCAGCCCCACACAAAGCACAGCTGCACCAGTTATTGCAATCCCAGCTGAAGTTGCTCTCCTGGCACGTTTTCCTGCCCAGGGACCAGTTTTGCCATCTCACTTCACCACTGCAAGATGAGGTCAGCACAAGGCGAGGAGATCCATCTCATAGTTCACAGCCGAGAGTCAAGTAAAACTAAAGCAAAACTCCTAAAATAACCCAAAGCAGGTTTTCTCAGGTACTGGTGGCTGCTTGCCCCAAGGCAAGGTAACAGCCAAGCCAAGCTTCACGATAAAAATCTTGCCTCACCCAGCAATTTAAGTTCCTTGGAAGTTTAGTGTCCTGGTGACACAAAGAACAGCTGCAGGACAGCGGAGTGCAGTGACCCAGAGCAGCTCAGCCTCCAGAACAGAGGAGAGCACAAGACACTCAGACCAGTGGATTACAAAACCCAACAGGCCTGGAAAAGTGGCCATGGGCATCTCCAATCATGTCCAAAACTTCCTCTTTTAAGGGTGTTTATGGGACTCAGCACGGGTATCAGGACATGAGCTTTCTTGCCCAGAAGTTTTCCACCACTTATTCTAAATGAGTGGTTACTACAGCACCATATGCATCCAGCAAGTGATGTTCATACAAATAAAAGCAGACTTTCATTTGGCAATAATCGACTTTTTACATAAAAAACATTATTTGTACTTAATTTGTAACGTGCTTTAAAAAGCACTAAAAAGTTTTCTAGAACTGTTACATTATTTCAGCAAGAATGGAAAGCATGGGTTTAAGATTACTGATTTTAATGATAGCTTTTTTTGACGGGAGTGCCCCTCCTAACATGCAAAAAGAGTTCTCTGTACATAAGAATCTAATTACTTCTTTAATATTGGGAGTTGCTGTAGCTTTGATCATCCTAAAAGATAGGAAAATATTTCTTATGTCTGTTTTGTCTTTGGATGTTTGACTACATCTTATTTTATTGCTCTGTTTTGGAACTTGAGCTTAGCATTTTCCTGTTATATCCAAATACTGTAGGGCATAAGAGAGCTGGATAAAAGGAGAAAAAAGGATTATACTCCTTACTTACAAAAAGGAATAATTTCCTAATCTTTTTCTAAAAACATCATAAAAAAGACTGTACAAAAAGTTTACATGATGTTGGAATGAATAAATATGTTAAGTTATTAATATTGGGAGAGGTATTTTGAAATTACAATCACTCCAAGTCTCAGCATAAGAAAAAAAATCAGAACTGAACTACTTGAGTTGATTTGCTTAAAAAACAGTTCAGTTATTTGACTCTTCTTCCTTTTCCAAACTCAACTGCTACATGGGAGATTAACTCCCTTTTGTCAGAAAGCTACACACTCTCAAAAATGGAGTATTAAGATGTTCTACAGAAAAAAAGTTATATACCATGAAAAAAATACTACAAAACTTTACAAAGGTTATCCCCAAACTGCATCTAAAACCAAGACTCACACCAACTCCTGCCATCTTTTTCAACATTCACTATATTGAAATAAAATAACTGAAGACCTGGGGGGAAGAACCTAGCCTATAGGAAATACTACATCATCAAATAAAGTCACCATCTGAAATCCACTTTCACAATTACATGTTGTCCCCCTGCTCACCTTTCACTCAAAGCTCAGCAACTCTGAAGAAAAGCAAAACTACAATTTCCCTAAAATTCTCTAGAAGAGGTAGAAGCTCTAAATTAAGCAGTCTCTAAAGGGGGGCGGGGGAAGCCAAGACCAGGTAACAGGATTTTCCAGGCTTTATCCTTCATTATAGGTTATTTCAGGTTAAACTGAGGGTGTTCACTGCCTGTACAAGTCAGAAAAGGTAACCCATTACTAACCCATATCATCAGTTATTTTAGGTTGCTTTAAATAGAGTTACATGGTCATTTCAGGTGCACTGCACACACAGTTGTCTCGAACATCCTCAGTGCCCATCCTCTCTCCTTTCCCCATGTTTGGTGTTGTACTTAGCCCAGCCATGGTTCTGAAATACAGTTTCAGATACCTAAAGTCCCATCCTATACTTACCCAAATTAATGAGCTTTTCTTTCAAGATCTATTAAAAGTAATACATTATTTTCCACTCCACCTCTGATTGTCAGTGAAGGGACCTCAAGAAATAGAATATTTCAGTGACTTAGGAACTTGGAAAACACAAAATGGTACAAACAAGCTTTTTTGAAATCTGAAAAGTGGATACTATTTCACAAAATTCAACAGCAAACTCGTAACAGAGGAATGTTGGTAGCACCACCATTATACTTCCACATTTCTTCCCTCAACCAAGGATCACCAGGTGATTATCAGGCCTGCTCTACCCAACTCGTACTTCTGTCAGTCAGAGCAGTTTAATTCAGCCATAATGCTTCTGCAGATCACATGAAATCATTTTATATATTCAGAAAAGCCAAGACTGATCTAATAAAAAAGTATAAGAATGTCTCTCTGTCCTCTGCTTTATTCCCCAAAGTTCTGTGAAGAAAACAACACTGCCTGCAGAACTATTCTGTATGTGCATAGCACTCGTACGCCGCGACACCCCACGCTGCAACAGTGAAATTTAGCTCACTAAAAGCAGTTTCTCCTTCTGTATTTAACATTCCTCCAAAATACATGTTCAGCCTCAAATGACAGTGCTGCTCCTGTTACCAACCCCGCTCTTCTCCCCTCTCACATACAAGAAAGACAACTACAAAATTCCCGTTTCAAAACACACCACTTTGTCAAAAGGGCCTTTGTTGCCATGATCCAGCACACTGGCAAAAGGGAAAATACAAGAAAGAGAACCTATAGAGGTAAAAAGAACACTATTCTGAAAACAGGAAGCATGCAAGCCCTTGAAATAGTACAAGGAGGAGTAGATACACCTAAACACACAAGCTTGGAAAAACACAGTCTGACATTCCCACACCTTTGGATTGGGGTTTTCACAAGAATTAAGCACAGTTAATTCTGTTCCACCCAGGGGCTGGTGAGCTAACCAACCCTCTGCTTCTGAAAGTGCTGCTCAGACTCCCATCCCCTTTAACACATGCGATCAATCCGACAGATGCTTTTTGAAAAATCACCTCCAGAACTACCTTTGTTTTGAAGCAAGTGCTACAAACTGGAGGACACAACGAGAAAAGCAGCACATGCAAATTCTAGTATTTCTATCAGTTAGTTCTGAAAGATGAATGGCAAGCTCAGTCCTCCTCCCCACACCCTGTCTTTGTCTCTGCTATCTTGTTATGCAGGAGCCGGTCTCATTTCCCTGTTTCTGTAGGTAGTTGTTTGAAAGAGAGGAGGGAGGAAACATGCAAACAAAAAAACCTGAAACAAAGAAAAATCACAAGTGCCGCAGAGACCCCAGGGCAGGGGCAGCTCCCCGAGCAATTTTTCAATGAAACTTTATTCCAGCTCATGGAATCCGTCCAATTACAAACCGTCCCCAAGCCCGGAGAGCCACACACCACCACCGCAATCGGAATGAGAACACCCAGCCAAATTCATCTATGAAAAAAATCACTACAAGCACAAGCGGTGCCACACCCTGAGCGAGCAACTACAAGAGAAGCCCCCAGGAAGAAGTGGAGGGAGCGAAAAGTCCAAGGGCTCTCAGCATGCGCTACCATAAAAGGTCCGCGGCAGCGCAGATAAAGCCGTCACGGCCGCTCCATCGGGATCAGTTTTCCCCCGGTAAGTCCGCGTTAACACTTTGCTCTATTTATTTGGCATCTCACCATGCCGCTTCGTAATACAGTATTGACCTATTTTCCAGGTGCTTAATTAATCTCTCTGCTGGCTGCCACGCTTGTTAGACAGTTACCGTGTGTATTTTAAACTTAGTTTATAGAAAGCTCCAGCAAATTAAGTCTGTTATGGAACTGTTATGTCACAAAGTAACTCCTCGCAGTCCATCCGAGCTTTGCTACTTGGTGTGACATCAATCAGAGCCCAAACTTTTTGCAAACGATGTCATGGGAGGTAATAGTGGGTAGAAAATAAATAATAGAAACATGCATTGTTATCAACAACTGCAGCTTTACCTAATGTAATCGTCTCTCATAGTAACATATTTTCCCACAATTTAAAGACACTAAAATAACTGAAATAAACAAGGAGATACACAAGTAGGAAGATGCAAAATACACAAGCAGGAAGATGCAAAAACATCAGAGCGCCACATAATTTCTGGCAAGTCAAGCCCCGGAGTCCCAAAAAACTTAAGTTAACTAAGAAGGAAACAATCGCAGTTTCTGACATTTTCAGTCAGATGCAACAGTTAGTAACAAAAGTATAGCCTCAAAAGAAAGCTCTTTATTATATACGTCAGCACGTAGCACTGACGATTGAGGGCTTGATTTAAATAAAAATAATTTTTACGAACTCATCACTATTTCCTACAGTATTAAACGTACGTAAACGCACCTGCCAGCTTTACAATTGATACCACGACGAATCCAGAACAAACCCCGCACAATCCCTGCCGCAACCATTACGGTAAAGCCTCCGGCAAACAAACCCCT
This sequence comes from Promerops cafer, assembly GCA_013398275.1. Classification (NCBI taxonomy): domain Eukaryota; kingdom Metazoa; phylum Chordata; class Aves; order Passeriformes; family Nectariniidae; genus Promerops; species Promerops cafer. The sequence continues at coordinate 105,643 of VZSE01009980.1, read as the reverse complement.
CTGTTTTTACAGAGCTCGTTCTTGGGAACTGACCAAATTTTAAAGCGTCCACTTCCTTTCCAGTTGCTGTTAGTGATACCGGCCCTGGGCACCATTTGCCGCCCCGGCTTCCCCCCCTGCGCGGGTCTCTCCTCGGGGGTCAGGGAGCGAGGGTCGCGTCCCGCCGGGACTGCCAGGAGCCACCGCGGCGGCGGCCGAGCAGGACCCGCAGCGGGAGGAGCCGCGGCCGCGCCCGGGCGCCACCCCGGGACCC
>VZSE01009980.1:10409-104632 GCA_013398275.1 Promerops cafer | reverse complement strand
GGCAGCGCTCGGAGCGCGCTCCCCGCCCGGCCCCGCTCCGCGCTCGCCCGCGGCGGGCGCTTCTCCTGCCTCCCGCACCGACCGGCCGAGGCAGCTGTGCGGCCATCACCGCCCCTGGCAGCAGCTCAGCGGTAGAGCCTCCTCAGCGCCAGCTGACGGTCCCCCTGGGAAGTCCTGGGAGGACAACTTGAGATGCTCCTACCGCCAGCTCTCCTCTCTGCCCGCCCCGGTCCGTCACTAGCTGGAGGAAGGCAACCTCGTGCTTTGTAGGGGCCCTCCGAGGAGCACCTGTAAAACCCCCGCTAATGCTCCGGTGCCGGCCATCCCAACCACCACAGGCCAAACGGTGAGCTCTCCCTCCCACCTCGTTAGCTGCCAACTCCCATAACACTCCTCCACAGATACAAAACGTACATAACGATGAGCAAACTGGTGCTAGGAGAAAGGCCTGACTCTCAAGACCTGGAGCTCAGAAGATGACAAGGTGAGAATGAACATGGGAACTCCCAATTCATTTAAATGAGTGCTCTGGCCTTGTAAGAGGAAAATACTTCCCCAGCCAGCTCTGAAAATAACTGTGAAGCACCAACCTTCCAGATCTGGTCTGACATCCCTCCCTGGCCAGCAGTCCTTGCCACGCTAGCCCCAGCCCATCAGACACACCACTAGCTATAGAGGTAACAGGACGGAGCAAATGTATCGACCAGTTTGCATCCTGCATTACAGTTCAGCATTTTGCCTTGCTCAACTCTTCACAAAATAACAGGATACACCCCCAGTAACAACATGTCCCTAATATTATACATCACTTAAATATTAGTGGTTGGTTGTAAGACTGGTCAAATTCTGCAAACAGCATTCTTGACCCGAAATAGTGTTCAGCTGATGTGGGGCGAAAAAGGAATTACTGTTTGCCTGTAAAGTATTTAGCCCCAAGATAAATCCTTGGCTACAGCTACAACTGGACATCACATGCTTCTCCACCTCTTGCCAAAAATAACAAAGAATTTCTTATTTACTTGCACAACTACACGTACTCTGCTATTTTTTCTCACTACTTGTCCCAGTATTTTCAACACGTGTCTGCTTGATTTTAACCTTTATTTAGGACCCATCCTTGTAATAAAGATTGTTAGGATGTGAAGTCAGAATTTGAATTAATTAATTGGAGAAGCCAGACTTATTGTACGGAAGTGCTAAAACCTAACATTGGATTTACTACCACACCACCACCAATTCTCAGCCTTGTAAGTAATGAGCCATATAATTTAGGGCTGGGGAAGAAATAGGTGGGTGTCAGTGGTAGTAATTATAGCACTCAAGAGCTGCTCATAACATCTATTGCTTACTAATTTTAGAAAAATTAATCAAGCTCCTAAAAAATAACATCCTACAGAGTTATTTCTACACGTTTTATTAACATATAAATAGACAGTAAATGTTGATAAACATTCTTGTTGATTACTTAACCATACAAACTCTAAAATGACTTAACAAAAAAATGCACATTAAATATATGCTGATTCAATCCATACTTCATCTGCAAACTTAAATTGGTGTATATCACCCCAACTTGTGATCCACTGACGAGTCTCAACATAATTTTTCCAGCTGTTTTTTAGGATCTATTTCTAGCAAATTTCTTGTGTTTCACCATGCACCTTCTTACAGTTTCATAACCAAAGCAATCCAAATACAAAATTGTTAATTTGTAAATTTTAATAATGCCAATCCTCTACTACCAGGCAAAATTATGAATCCAGTGCTCCATGGATAGACATGCACAATTTTAACCAACTTTCAGAAACAGATTTTGATTTAGATTTAGAAAAGAAGGGGTGACTTTGGGCTCATTAACCTCTCTTATCATACTGTTCTCTCACTGGAGTTTTGAGTTGGTCACGTTTGCTAAATGACAGCACCTCCTGAAACATCCCAGCACTGTCAGTTCTGTCCTCATGTTCCAGTTTTTGCTAATTAGATCAAGCTAGACTTCCACTCACCTTGCAACATGAGTATCACCGTGTGTAATCAAACTCTCAAATCTCTTTGAAACTCCTTCAGCTGATTTTGTGGAGCACAGCACCCCTCTGCAGATCCATTATTTCTCCTTATTTCCTTACAAGCTCCCTCAATAAGGTCCCTTCTTTGGGAGTGTTTCAATTAAAGGTTTCCTCATCCACTGCACATTTCCTCAGCGTTGGGACTGAGGGCTGGCCAGAGCCAGTGCGAGCTGAAGCGATGAACCTCCTCTGTCAGTGACTCCTAAGGATTACTTTGGCCACAAAATAGTTTTTAAGTGCCCACAAAGCACAGTAAAACAACAACATTAGATGTATCAGCAAGCTTTAAGCACTCTGATGACTGTTTCTATCAGAGGTTAAATGTGACTGTGTCTGAGAAGCCCTCACATGACTTTTTTTTGTCACCTGGAAAACAGCAAACACTTCCCTGTCCTAATTTTCTCTTGGCGGGTACATTTGTGCTGGTAGGCAACTGAGGGGTTAATGTGGAAACTCCTGTTACACCTGTAAGTACTGTGGACTCCTGATACCTTTTGGAGGGGAGTGTTTTGTTTCAAAGTACTTAAGTAACTCAGTGGAGTGTCATTTAGATTCATTTATGAAGTTCAGCATTGAAACACACACCTCCGCTGGCTCCTGTTCCTCCTTGTCTCTCCTTTTTGCAGAGGATAAGCACTAGTTAGGTGTGAGAGCTCTGAGTGGAAAAAAATCCCCAGAAGTTAGAAGAAGAAGATATTTCCAACAGATGTAATCTATTGCGCAGCAAAAAGAAATTATCTGAGGACAAACAGGCTAGAAGCTTTTGGCAGAACACCTCCCAATGACATTTTGTACTATTTTTGCTATCAAAATCCCAAGTGTAGATGCAGACTGAAAATGCTTTGGCTAGAACGATTTGTTTTACTCATCAAACTGCTATAAGCTGTATGATCAAAACACTTCTTACAGCCAGTATGAGTTGTTCATATCAGCTTATGAGTTGCTTGTATCAGCTAGACTCTTAATTTTTGAACAAGCCTGAGTCCTGAATGAGGCTCTGCCATTAGAGCAAAGCCACAGAGATAAGGACAGGAGAAGGCAAGACCACAGGGCTGTAATTCCATCCAGCAGGCCCCGTGCTCGGTCCCTGATAACATAGGTGCAATTGCATGGAACAGCAAGGCACACGCCCAGTGAAAAGGGACAGAACTGGCCTCTTACAATTTTCCTGACCAGTTCAATTTTCCCAGTGATGGCTCTCCACTGCTGGCACTGAACATCCCATTTAGCAGATTCAGCTCACCTGGCAGAAAAGGCTTTTCTTGGGTCAGGAAAACACTCGGTGACTGTCAGAGCTGACACAAAGAGAAAGGCAGAGTTTTTCCTTGCTGCCTGGATGGGAGAGCTGTGCAGGCTTCAGCTGAGTTTCCTGGGCAGAAATTATGAAATCAAACCAACCCAGAAGCTGGTTGGCAGTGTGTTGTTGTGACCACTGCAGGTGTCCAGGCCTTCACAGGTAGAACAAGCAAAGGTTCCACTTAAATTTTTCTTTTTTTAAAAATTGCAGGCCACAGTCTTTAGTCTTTCCCACACTATTTAATAATTTGTTAAGCAGGGAATTAATTAATGGATTCAAATTATAGGATCTGAAATTACAATATTTACTGGTTTTCACATTGGGTGAAATATTTTATGTTTACAGTATTTATCCTTCCCAATCAGACATAAGATTGGACAAAATTAAGTATTTCTTTTCCTCACAATTTCTTATCTAAAGCATTTTTTACACCTATGTTACTGTCACTTAAGTATGACTTATGTTATGAGAAACAAGCTCGATATGCTGCAATTGGATCAAAATTTTTCAAGATCCAAATTCCTGTGGAAACATGTAAAGGGATCAGAATGAAACTGATAAAAAGTACTCTTTTAAAATACAAACATTTAAATTTACACTTCCCACTGATTGCCATCATATTCAGATAAGCATAGTTCAAAGTTCCCCATCTCCCCTCCCCATAGATATGTTTGCTAGATATATCCAAAATCCAGCCTTCTGTTTCTGGGTGTAAATGGAATATTACTTGCAGATTTCAAGCAAACATACACTTTGCTCCTTTTGCAACAACTGGAAGGTCAGTTGAGAAGCACAGTGTTTCCTCAATTAAAAAACACACAGGTTTCTCTATGCATTTTACACTGAGTCATTTGCAAAAATAAGCACAAATTTCACCTTTTATTTCCACTTTATTTTTTGCAGATTTAATGCAGGATTAAAAAAAAAAAAAACCCAACAACAAAAAAGACAGGGTGGAGTGGAGGTGGGGGAAAGTATTTGTTTATTGTTTGCTATTTAACTTACAAATTCAACAGCATGGCTCCTCTGGAAAGACTTAAAAGCTGCTAGGCACAGAAAATGCTTTCCATGGGCTCATGGTGGTTTCTGGGGCTTTGTGCCTGCTCATGCCAATGTTAATTTCACAAAGACACCACAGGTCCCCGTGCATCTCCCAAGGGATGCATGAGGGGCGATCCACTGTGGCTCTTCCAAAGAAGAAAATCAGATTAAAGCATTCTTTAGATTGCCTCTCTTTCTACTTGTTCCTTCCTCAGCCTTTAAAACCCAGTTCCAAGAAACCTCCTGCACCGTCCTGACATTGCTGCTTCAAATTCTGCCAGGTAATGGTAACTCTTAGGAAATAAACTTGTCTGGTATCTAAAGGTACTGACAGGGTGACTAAAATGGTAATTCTTAGAAAATGTGAGAAGGAATCTAAAATCTTTTTGGTTATCATGTGGATAAAAGCTGGCTGACTTGAGATGAAATGCACTCCTCATCCAAACTAAAACACTAATCCCCTAATTTTTCACATCACAGAAAGGCAGAATAACTACACTGTAGAATCATTGGAAAAGATTGGAAAATACCTCCAAGATCATCGAGTCCAACCTTTAATAGAAGAGTGATATTTATTTAATATAATAAGAGTGATATTTAAGGCAAAAGGAAAAGAAACATAAGTAGAAAAATATAATGAATTATCTTGAAATTACATAAGTACCTACTAGTTCAATTGAGGTTTTACAGAACTTTTCTCTCTCTCTCTTCTTCCTTTTTTCCTAATTGTTTCTTTTCAACCTTATTGTCCTTTTCAGTGCTATAGTTGTTGAAACAGCTAACTGGGACAATTATAATTTAAAAATATGGCACCCTGCTAATTGTCACAGATGATTTTGCTCAGGGACACTGTGAGATACTTATTTCTCTGCTTGTGTTCATCAATAGGTGTAGATTTGACAGATGCTTCATTACTGTGTTTTAAACTATGCTAAGATCTTGTTCATATTAACATATTTTCTTTAACAAAGAGTTAAAGAAATGCAACATTTTGTGGGGTGGTTGAAATATCTTTACTGGATCATTTAAATGGTAAGGTATCACAGTATTGTATTTTTCAGACTGTATTTTCATTTTCAGTCTGGTTTTCCTCTTTGTCAGAGCCATAGAAGTAGATAGATCCTCACTCATGTACCTCAGGAGATCCACAAGGAAAGGGTCTGTCTTCAGGAAATGCGTCACAATAATGTACATTTCTAGTCTGACACTGTAAATTTTCTTGCAAGAGTCTTTCTAATCAGCTATTTTCATGTAATCATTAGCCTTTGTGGTGTCTGAGTGTCTTTCACATAAGTGTTTTTAATAATTACATTTTTATGCTCACTCTCTCTAGCAGGAAAAGAATTGGAAGTGACTGTTCAGGTTAACAAATGTTAAATGTGTACAAAAATACAGTATGTTTCTATTTTTGAGGTGTTTGGCAAGGACAAATATATTTTGCAATATCTGACTATTACAACATAAAATTGAGAGAATCTGATATAAACTGAGAATCATAATATTCAAGGCAATCCACAAAAAATAAGATAATCCACTCCCAATTTAATGATATCTCAAGATTGGAAAAATGTTTACTTTACATAAAAGTTAAAAAAACACTGAAACACTTTTTCTATGGAGGAGAAAAATGACTTTTTAAAATAAAAAGCATATTTAAAATTAGAATTCCAATGATACTGTGCTAATTTAAAAAATCTTTGATAGCAAATATTGCCTTTTTTTTCCTGTTGTTTTGAAATAAGCATCAATAAGCACCCTACATTTAAGAATGTCCATAGGGTACTGTCCACGAATACTACAATAATTTCATTTTCACAGGTGAGTAATGACTTCTCTCTTCAGTGACTAATACATTGCAAGACCAAGGGCTGCAGACAGATGAAGGGCACAACAAATGTTCTAGCTGACCTCACTTTCCAAAATGCATCATTCCTTCAAATAAACATCATTAAACACAAGCAGGCAGCCAAATTACAGAATTAAAACATAATCCTGCATTACTCAAGTCAGTTGGTGCTTATTAGCAGGTCTACTGACTCCAGGGAAACTATTGACACCAACAAAGGTTTCTGGGGCTGTGCTTTTGCAGCATATTCCAAAGCCTTTCAAAGTAAATAGTCTGATTAACTGACTGCTGCTTCAGGCTGATGTTTTCCCGTGGCAAAGAGAAATTTTATCTTAATGCAGAACGTATCAGCCTCCCCCGCACAGGAGTGGAGCCTGCTTTAACTCTGGCAGGCACTGAATCACATCCAAGCCTGTTTTAGAATTAAATGGAAGATGACCTCGTTACCTGGGTCTCTCCAACCTCACTGTGAAAGCACTTGAGGACTGAGCCAGGGCTTTGCTATCAGCAGCTAAAACCAAAACCCAAACTGCACAAAGACCCCCTTTTGTTGCACTGGTGTAAGGCCCTGTCACTAATCTGTCTGTGGCACAAATCCCTCCTGAGAAGCAGTTTTACCCGAGTCAACGTGCACGTGGCTTGCAAATGTCCACATACACCCTCCCTTAACAGTTTAATACATCAACAACTTATCCATGTGTTTTCCTACCTTTTAAAAGCAGATATCCTTATTTCTCCACTCCCCCGTGAGACATGCTTAATGAAAAACCAGTTTAAAATATCTTCTAAAGGTTTAAATTGCCACATTAGAGACTCTCCTAGAATGAACAACAGAAAAGGCACATTAATTACACAAGTTATGAAAACAGATCAAACCATTATAAAGAAAAAAAATTCCTTCTTTCGTAAAGAGCATATTTTCCTATAAATGTCTTTCTTTAGAGGTGCAAATGTTCTAATAGAATTCTTACAAAGGTTACAAAACTTGTGCTTATTTTTTATTTTTCTGTTCCAAACCAGTAACAGCCCAAATCCGTTCCAAAGGAAAAGGTGATGTTGGGCAGCAGTTTAATGAATTGTTTTGACCCAGTGGAATACACCGTGTCCCCTCCCAGTAATGAGACACTTGGCAGAAAGTATCACATGGCAGGAACAATGGCAGCAGGCTGTCATTATGGCCACAAAGCCCCGTCACCTCACCTCCCAGCAATCTCTCCCCAGACAATGCAGGGGAAGATCAGGTAACACTTCTGCTGAGCTAACTGCATGTGCACTTGGTGCTGCTGGTGGTGCTTTGACCTGCAGCATTTTCAATTTATGAGCATTTTGATGACAGTAAAAGCTTTATAAATATTTTTATTTACTTTTTTTTAACACCTCTTTGCTAGTTAGATGTAAAGCTCATGTTGTTCTGACTTTCAGACACTTTGGATTAAACAAATTTAATTTTTAAATGTTTTATTGTAAAATACACAAAAATATGCCTACCCATGTGACATTTTGATTTGATTTTGTGTGAAGTTAGACAGGAAATCAGTTGGGTTTTATGGCTTTATCATATTTTGATAAAATTGCCACTCTCTGCTACTGAAACAGGGAGTACAGCCTTACACATTTATGATCTGATGTTGAAAAGAATATGAGAGAGAAGTGGAAAGGAAAATGGCAAACAGGTACCTATAAATAAAAACATGGTCATGAACATCATGTCATGCTCATCACCAAAATGAACAGCAGTGAGATACAACAGGTGAGAAAATGAAAGGACAGAAACCGCAGAGTACAAAACACAACCAATACCCCAAGAAGACTGAGCCTGGTGAGATCATGGTGAGATTTAACTCAATGTGAATGTGCAAAAATTCTCATGGCACCCTCAGAATTTGGCAGCAGCACTGCAATGATTTTGCTGGATTTTCTCTTGGAAGGGATCACAAGGAATGGACGAATTGCCATCAGGACACAGAGGCACAAGAAAAGGCCCACGGCTCCAGTCTCAGACCATCAACTGAAGGTCTCAAGAAAACTGGAGATCCTTCTATGAATAAGTTATTTTTGTCAACGCTGTACTTGTGACTTAAAAAACACAGTTTCCACAATTCTAATATATGCACTGAACCTCTAGATCATTTTCAGATTTATTTTTCTTTTTTAAACACAAACTGCAGATCTCAGAATAAGATAATGAACTGGTACATGTTACGTAAATAGTACATTTGTCAGGGATTGGAGTACTTCCATCCATACCTCTTGTGCCATTTCTTACAAAGGAAATGTGTACAGCTATTCCTGACAAAAACAATTTATTACATGCAAATTACTTTACCCTTTTTCTACCTCAATGAGAAAAAGCATCTGTATAAACTTCATTATTTTTCTATATGCATGTAAAAAAATGATTTAAAAATAAAAAATACAAATCTGAGAGTAGACATTTTCATTAAAATATGCTTTATTAATCAATTTAATTTATTATTTAATTACATAAATGTGGGACACTGTAATCAGTAGTTCTTATTCTGGATAATCCTCAAAATGTGATAAAAGTGCATCCCATGAGGAAATGTATCACTCTTGTTTCACAAAAATACCAAGAAGCAGCTGAAGGTAATGGCTAAAAGGGCCAGTGTTAGGGCACAGACTGAAACACCTCAAAATTAAGGCATGAAAAAGAGCAGGAAAAAGCATTACTTAATCAACAGGTATGAGCTTTTCAAGCAGCCTGTGTGCAGAGTAGAAGCTACATCATTTATTTTAGAACACTGATTGTGTTTTAAGGTGTTCATTTTTGAGCACTACCTTGTGTACACCAGTACATGCAGCCAGTTTTATATCCCTTTTTATTCACTTGTTTATGACTTATGCTTAAGCAGAGATTACAGAACAGGGAAAGGATGTGCACAGGTCTTGGGAAGCAGCAACCCAGACCATGGAAGTGGTATCATTACTTGGAGAAACCCAAGAAGAAATTACTGAATACTCAAGAAGAAAATTTGCACACTGAATATTTCATTTATTTTCTTATGTATACAACTCTTAAGATCAATGCTGGAATAATAGTAGAAGTTCCATTTTCATTGAAATATTCCTGATGCTTCATGTGTTGTAACTACTCCATCAAAATCAATCAAAATCTCACAATGCTTATATTAAACTACCAATGAACATTTAGGGGAAATATGCAGAATATTGGAATTAATTTTAATAGATACAGAGACAGCAGTATCAACAAAGTAGCTCAAATTATGGTCAAGAGTCCCTAATATAATAAATATAAACCACAAAGATGGCTTCCAAATGAAATCTTCCCAAGCTCGCTATCCAAGTATCAGACAAGAGACGACAGATGGATTCAGAGAGAAAGAGAGGAGTGTGCAAGGAAAGAGGAGACAACCTTGGCCAGCACTGTAGGGAGCATCATATCACTGCACCAGCTGCCCACCTGCCTCAGGAGTCCTTATGTCCTGAAGGAAGAAATTTTGCCAGTGCCAGTTTTATTCATTATTGTAGGACTGCCAACACTTTTTTTCTCCTTAAAGACAAAAACGTGTGTGTCATGTAAAGCCCAATAAATATAATGCAAGTCCCACCGAAATCTTCAAGAAGTACATCAGTAGCATGAGTGGGATCAAGATTTTATTCAGACATTTTCCATTTCTTCAAGTACTGTTTAAACATGTATTCATCCCCCCTTAAAAGCAAGCCCTTGGAGATGACAATTTAATGAGAAAAGTATTTAAAAAAATCCCAAATAAACCCAGATTGTTAGTGTGGTTCCACTCATCACTACATACCATCATAAAGACATGGAAATCAGCTTTTTATAGCCTGGCATGATGACAGCTATTTGACTCCTGAACTTAAAAGCAGTATAAATATTTTTGGTTTAACATGTGAAATGTAACGATCAGACATCAACTGCTCTTTACCATTTAAATGCATTTCTTCAGGAGAAGCAAATTCATGTATTATAGTAGAAACTAATAACTATTTCACAGCAGGGTATGAGTAGCTTCTCATTCATTTTTTATTAAATAGTTGTATCTGTTACATGTGTGAAAGATTGGTTTAGCTGCTTATATGAGGCTTTTAAGGCAGAATAGCATTCCACTCAGCAGACGATACTGAAAAGTTCTAGTTTAATTCAATAATTAACTTCCTTGTGTTTCAGTTCCAAGCACAAAGTATTATCTTTAATTAAAAACACAATAGGAAATTGCCTAGTTATCTAGTTCTTTAACAATGTACTTCTTAGTGTAAGGCACTTAAAACTAATTTAATCACTGTCTGTAGCTTTTGCACTAAGTCATACTCAGAAATGAGCTGGTTAACTCATGTCCCTTAAGTTAAGCTTTATACCTAAGAAAAAAGTGCATCTCCTGGCTTTATTTCTAATCAGTGCTGGAGTATCTTGATGGCAACAACCTGGGCATTTATCCTTTCCCCCTTTCATTTCAGTGAGCGTATCTCATATTTTCCACAGTAGCCTCAGAAATGCCTTCTGGTCCAGCAGACTCAGTTCTGTCATTTCCAATATCATTTGCATTTACATTATTTGCAACAACTTTACATTGCTTTTTGTACCTTATTACACTCACTAAGTGACTGTGGAATCAAACCTCCTCATTAAAACATCTTTGGCAAAGCTCCTTTCTGAATCATAATTTTCATTTAGTTTCTTTTCAGAGTATAATTTTTAAACCTTGATGTTTATCAGACAAACAATAATGAAGTTGTGAGGCCTCCAAAGTGATTTATTTTTGAGACCTCTTTCTAACCTTTTAATTTAAATCTTAATTTGGATTTAGTTTAACATGAGAAAGTGAGATCTATTTTTCACTCTAATCCTAAATCAATATTAGCTCAGAAAATTATTCTGTCTGAGCCAGAGAGCATATATTATACCATTAAAAATAACCTTTCACAGGGAATATCACTAATGCTGCCTAAAAATAATTCATTTCCACAAATCAGAATGAGAAATCCATGGGGGTTTTTTGCCCAGACACCTTAAAATAATTTTGTCTCTCCATAATCCTTCTCTGTATACTATTCTTGCTTAATTGGTCCTAATGAGTATGTAAAATAAGGTGGATAACACATCCCCTAAAATGTTTGCCTTGACACGTGTAGAAAGGTTCTTCTACCTAACACACACCAAGACAGCCCACAGAAGTAATTGAGCTGAAGTACATTGGAAGAAAATAATGATTTAAATTCAACAGTTTGATTACATTGCAACATGTTGACATAATTTATTACAGATATCTACAAAATCATTACACTTTCATGAATTCTTCTGACTGAGTTGAGTTGGTCTTTCTTAGTAGAGAGACAGGTTTAATCAGTATTTCCCAGAAAAGAATGGTTAATACTGCGAAATTGCTGAACTTAATCTAGATATGAATCAAAGTAAAACTCACTGAATATTTTGTTCTTTAAGAAAACCCTACAAATATAATCCCATCCTGGCATTGGGAATATGCAATTATTGCAAATTGTGTGGTTTGGTTTAAAAAAATTTTAAAATAATTTTTTAATAAAGTTACTAAGCTGCTTCCACTTCCACTGATCATCACTTCCTTATTTTTAAAGCTCTTGAGACGAGTTTGTCTCCTGAGGTCCACTGCAGAATTTCTTCTCCCTGCAGAATTTCTTCTCCCTGATGCTGTTTCAGGGCAGAGCTAAACCACCCATGGATGTGTCCACAGTAGCTGTGGTGTCACTTCATGCCCTGATGGTCCCAGCACCACAGCAGGACTGAAAACCAGCCAAAGAATCAAAGAGAAATGGTGCTAAAATCAGATCATTCTTCTTGCCATCACATAGCTTCCCAGGAAATTCCCTTTCCAGCTAAGGGAAATCATAGTGCTCTGTAGTGGTCCGTGAGGAAGTACAAAATCAGTTGTAATATCAGCAAGTTTTTAGTTTTCTTTGAATGAGATGGTATTAAACTTTATAAACATTATATAAATTTAACATTATCAAATTTCACTGCATTCAGTAATTTTTTATCCTATATTAAGAACATGCTCCTCCTGGGCTGTATGATTATTTTTCCACTTCCAGAGCCCTCCCTCCCGCACACGCTAAGGTTCAGACCCTTCCCTTTCTCCTCGCGTGCTGTAATTCTGGCTGACTCTGGGAACGGAGGTTTTGTGCCTGTGCCACCAGAGCCTCCAGCACAGAGGTGTGCCAGGGCACACACTGTATTCCATTCCCTGCTGGAATGGCCTCGAAGGGGTTGTCAGACTGGAGCAAACTGGAATAGTTCTCATCTTTCACAGACACCAACCCAAAGGTACCACTCACTCATGTGCATTCCCCACTTTTCTCTTTCAGCCAGTGTTCTGGTTTGTCTTTTCCTGCAGGTTTTACAAGCACCTGTGATATTCAATTGATTTTCTATTAAAGGGCATTGTATTCTCACAGTTAAATTTCCACTATAACTCAGATTTATTTTGGTTTGGTCTGGGGACATGACAGAGGTTAACCCAATTCACAGATCACATCAGATGAATCATACATGAAAAGTTTCCCAGGTCATTCAAGGTGAAACCATTTCAGATGTAATACCCTCTTACAGAAGAAACAATTTTCAGGTGACTGCTGAACAAAGACTTGCAGTAAGTTCTGACTAACAAGGAGTACTGGAAACAGTGTTCTCCCACATTTTGTGCTCCATGCACACAGCAGCCACGAGCCCTGACACGTACAAAGCATTGTCTAACAACATGAAATCCCAGTGCTGATGAAACTCCGATTACCACCCACTGAAATGCCCAATTCTTCCCATGCCTTTTTGCATATTTCCCCCCCACCCAGCTGGCTGAGCCATCCTGCTGTAGTTCTGAGGTGTCTGCTTGTTAGTCTCTGTCTCTTGGGTGGGGGGTTAAGACTTTTTATTTCCAGACAGGATTTTTATTTCTCCTCTGTTTTTTTCTTTCCTTATTTCCCAAAAATGGCACATTCTCTAGTTTAAAAAAAAGTTTGAGACAGGGTGTGAACACTAATTAGTAAAACGACTTCAACGTATGTGCTTTATATTTTTCAAGTATATTCTACACATTATCAAAAAAACCACCCAACCAAGTGGAGATCAAGCAGCGAAGTTATTCTGTACTGATGGTACTAGAAAAACCTCTTTTACAGAAATAAAATTATGGTTTTGCAATGTCATAAAGAAGAAAAAAAATTAAAGGTTGCCCAGAAATACCAAAAACATATGCTTTTTATGAAGAGCATACTGCAGAAACCATCTCATCTCCATGAATTAGCATTTGCTCATCCTTCTTAGCAGACACATATGCCTGCTTGTCCTGTAACTTAACATTGAAAGCCAAATTAAAAAGATGTCATACACTAGTTGCTGAACAGAAATTATCCGTATAAAAAGTTTTTTATTTAAAAGACTCTTAAGAGGATGCGAACGTTGATTTGAATTGACTCCAGGCATTTCTCTGCTTATTATTTGGAAGGTTGTAAATTGCACTTACAAGGCTGGAAGTGGCACTTCACTTTGACAAAAAAAGGTACGATGGAAAACTGAAATCAGAGTAATAAACTCTGACAGAAAGAAGACATTAATAGGAGCAACCAATGACAAAATAAACTGCAGATCTAAGCAATGGCTTATCAAACCTAAGAGGATTTGCCTAATTAATCCTGTGTTGCACAGCTATCCAAAAGGCTTTTCTGTCCAATCCATATTGTTGCTATTCATTACTTACTCTTGGCTTTCTAGAAACAAGAGACATATCACATAACAAGCTAAACAGTATCACCTATTTTTGAACTGCTTTACTGTACTATCCTGTAAGCAGTTAACTAATGCACTGCAAAAATAGTTCCAGAGCTCCAAACTGTTTGTTTCTTTTTTAAATGACAACCCAAAAGATAACAGTAAGCATTAGTTATTTGGCGAGCAGCATTTGCCTTTAGAGGGAACATCTTTTTTAGAATAAATTGTGGAAAAAGGACTTTATGTCTGCACACTTCATGTTTGGGTTTGAGTTCACTAAAGAAAATGTGCAGGCTAACAAGAAGAGTATTGTCAGTGAAACCCAAATGGCTACAGTTTAATTGATAAATGTAAAATATCTGACAAAGACGCTTCAGAATGTGGCAGGTGTGTGTCATGTATAGTTTTACTGTCTAAGTAAAGCAAACATATGAAGAGATTAAAAAAATAGATTAAGTGTTTTATAAGCTACTGCTAGCCTACACTAGCCAGCTGAAGGCTTTAAATAATTTAATCCCTTCAGCAACTGCCAGTCCCAACTGCAATACTGAAACAAGGTCTGAATTCAGTTTGAAACCCAACAGGTGCAGTCTAATACTGCTTCCTTAATTCAGCTACTGATCTATGTTTATGCTTGTGGAGGACAGCATATTCTTAAATCTACCATGGCATTAATTAAATTAGTCTAAGTGCCTCTTGTTTTATCCCATCTTCTACTATCAAATTTACCTCCCACAGTACTCTGCTTCTTTCCCCTCCCCTCCAGAAATGCACTTCATGCCAGATGGAAGACAAAGACTTCTCAAAAAGCTTTTAAAATAGATTTTTCTTTATATATAACTTACAGAAAAACACAAAGTGAACCAGGGCAACTAAACAAAAGGAAACATCTAATACTGGTTTTCTTTGCCTGAATTTTAACATTTGAAAGTGGAAGGAGATACTTAAAGTTATTGGCAAGCAAAGTCTCTGATGCCGTATCACCACTTGAACTCACTCTTTTCTTTGGATAATCCATGCAATTTAAGTTGTACCTGATGTGCATAAGCTATTTATCATTCTTATATGCTAATAATTTTTACCAACATTTGCTAGTAGCACGAAATAATGCATATTGACCAAAGTAATAATTAATTAGGAAAAGAAAAGAAAAGGCCTGAGTAAAAAAAGAAGCAGCATCACTACAAAGTTCCCAGCAACAGTAACAGGGAGGGTCCCCACCACCCTCCTTCCCTTCCAAATCATGGACTCTAACAAATCACAGGGAAATGCTGCTTAGTACCCTACTTCCCAGAGAAACTTAAGGGTTAATCTACATTTTCCTCCAGTCAAAGGAAAAGAGAAGAGGAAAATTCCCACCACCTTACTTCTTTACTTTGCCGGCGGAGCTGGAAGATGGGACAATCCAAGGCACAACTTCCTTTTCCTTCCTTGCAGACTGGGCCATGCTCACTCTTGGGATGCACACAGAGAGTTTTGTCTCCCAAGCACTTAAGCAGCATGTTTGGCATATGCAAATGAGAGGACAGCATTACCTTTTAATGCAACCTTCACTCAAAATTTCTGGATGCTTAAGTGGTGAGCCATTGGAATAGTAAGGGCAGCTCAGACAGCAGATGACAAT
This sequence comes from Promerops cafer, assembly GCA_013398275.1. Classification (NCBI taxonomy): domain Eukaryota; kingdom Metazoa; phylum Chordata; class Aves; order Passeriformes; family Nectariniidae; genus Promerops; species Promerops cafer. The sequence goes on along the minus strand of VZSE01009980.1, from coordinate 89,020 downwards.
TCAATGTCATTCAATCAAGACTATAATAAGCCATGCAAGGGGCAAGAAGCCTTCTGAAAATAAAAACAGATTCAATTAAACAAAACGTTTTCTTAAATCCCAAGCTGCTCAAAACAGTAATACCTAGCTGAAAAAGATGCAAAGATTGTCATCCATAAAAAATATCTTGTGATTATAACAAAAAGTGAACTCTGGTACACCACTACGGATTTGAATTCCCAAAAATTCCACCAGCACATGGACAAACAATACCCCTAAGTATATTAAAAGCATCTTGGAAATCTTTGAAATTTCCATTGTTTTGTATATATGGAATGGAAATTTTAATTACTAATCAGCAACTATTCTTTTGATTATGTGAAGTAATACAGGCACCATCTCTCCTCTATTTCAAAACTGGACGGATAATGTTGAGCTAACACAATTTTATTAACATTGACAATGTGTTCTCTGATCCCAGTTGTACTTCAAAGCACGTAATGAATGAAATTTTGGAGCACAGAACAACCCAAAGTGAATTCAAAGCTTCTGAAATGGCTCTACCACTTAGTTTGTACAACCCTGAAATTTAAAATTCAGTTTCAAAACCAACTATTCCAGGATTATGGCTTTTGAAAAAAGGAAAAGACAGGAGGGGGGGAATTTACAAAAGACATTGTAGGAAGGCTCAGCAGTGATAATAACTGCATTCTATTAACAAAGCCCAGTTTTAATTCAGAGCTCCCTATATGTCAAATAACTTACAATATTTAGGCTATATGATTTTATTACTGTAAAAATGTTTTTACATGAACAATTTTTAGTTACGTGAATAATCACTGCCTAATAATTCCCCACATAATCTTCTGGGATTAAGTTTGCAGTATCAGACCTTTCTTAAGTATTTAATGAATATTATACTCAAAAAAACACCAACCCAAACCCCCTTGGCATTGTAGTGGTAAAATACTATACTACCCCATGGAGTTTTGGGGCAAAAGACAGTTGGTACGATAATGTGTGTGAAAGCATGATATAGACCTTTAATCTAGAGTCAAACATCCAAAAGACCTCAAAATAATAATAAATACTGGGTTAGTTAAAATTCCAGTTTTTGTGTTTTTAAAGCTCACTACTTTGTTTTCTTTTCTAAAACAGTTGCTCAAGAACATCTCAATTAACTGAACTCATTTTTCAAGAACAGCAGGATTTTAAAGAAAAACCAAAACCAAAACCAAACCAGCTACACTGAAATGAGGAGAGACTCCTACAACCTGCCACTTGAATAGAAGGCATTGCATCTCCTCCTTTCTGTGTCTTGTAGAAATTTAATGGGGAATGAAATCATCTTGCTCCTCTTGGCTATTCCCTTCCTGGCAACATTTGTCCCCAGGTGGACATACCTAGCTGGAGAAATTAATACATTTTTTCTTGCTTACTTGCTGTGTGAAGGGTACACGACGCTCTTGGTAGCTCTTACACCGCCTGATGCACAAAATCCAGGCAGAGTCTGCCCTTTGGTCGAAAGCAATGCTCCAAATCTGCTTTATTTTGGTGTTCGTTTGTCTGCAGCAGAGTCCTGGTACACGACAGAAAACAATGCTACTTGCTAGAGGCAAGTACGATTCCAAAGACACGGCCTAATTTTTCTCCAAATTCTGTCAATGCTCAGCATTACTGACTCACAGAGAGGCTGCCAAGCTATCCTGGTACAGTGATGTGGGTTTACGACCAAAACAGCTCCCATGCAGGCTGCTCTGCCACATTGCACAATAATATAAATATCCTTCTATTGTATCAGGGTTACTCCATGAAATCCATTGTCTTATCTAATCTGGAACTGGTTAGTGGCAGGAGGATACTTCGGTCTTCACTGCTCCTTGAGCAACAATTGTCTGTGTTGAGTCCTCCCTTGGAAGGCATCACGGCCTGGGAAGAGTCAGAGCAATTTAAGGTTACATTGGAATGCCCTGCCCACTGTTGTGTTCTTTCTCTCTTCCACCCATGTGTCAGTATTTTGGACTGTAAAAATTTCTGTGGGAGCAGGCCAGGCCTCTCTAGAGATTCCTGATTTCATGACAGATGTTTGCCACAAACCAAAGGGAGTCTCCAAATTAGCAAATAATGTTTGCCTTTAAACGGCATCTTTTTTTCAAAGCTGGAAAATGGTGCTTCAAACACACACTCATGTATTTTAATAGACAGAATTTGGCAGAGAAGCACACTGGAGAGAAATCCAGCCCTGCCCCACTTGTGTCAATACGAACTTGATCACTCATTCTTCAAAGTGAAGTCTCAAGTATCCACTGTACCTCTGTAAAAACAGTACTTATTAAACAGGTTAATTAATAGCCTTGTTTTATGGACACTGGAAATAACATTAGTAACTCCTTTTTCCATTTGGGTTCCATCCCATGCCCAGTCACCTCAGCATGACTGTCTCCATCTAGTCAATAAATGGCAGATTTGTGACTGCAGGGTTTTTTCCACCTCTTCCAGAGGAGGAAAAGTTAATGTTAAAATAATACCTCTTGCACGTGCAAGAGAAAAAGTGATCTACTTTGTGTCAATTCTTCATTCCTGTGAGAATTAATTCCAAGAGCATGCAGCATCCCCTCTGTTGCCTGTAAGTGATATATAGTAAGTGATACACAGAATGGGAGCAGTGGGCTACTCCCACAGCGGTGTCAGTGCAAGGAAACGTGTCACACCAAAGCTTAGCCTAAACTCTGCAATTCTGCATGTTCACTCTGTGCCTCTGGGGCTCCAACTCCTATCCCCACCCACAGAGGCAGGATGCAGTACAGCCAGGGCGGGCACTTCCTCGCTGGACTTTCTTTGGGAAGGATGTAGCAGTGATTATATGAGTTAACCCTCCCCACAAAACCCTTGCAGCATCCTCTCACCATGGCCAGCTCACCAGAGATTACTGCACAGACAATTTTCAGCAGCTGACTCGTGCAACACCCACTCCTATGAACATGTGTGACCGCTGAGTCCCCGCTGAGCCCCACTGTACCCAGCATTGGTGAGAGCAAAGTGTGGCACAGCAAGGAAAACTCCAAGTACTAAATGTGTCAATTCATAAGTATCCTGACTATTCTTAGTACTTAGGACTCTTATCCCCACCACCACCATCCTTTTCCCTCAAGCTCATTTTCTAATTTCTCTTCACCATTTGTACTCATTTCTATTTCAAGTTGTGTGTATAGGGTTTTAATTACCTTCTATTTTGGGGCATTAAAAGATTCTGAATCATCCCACCTTCTGGGAGATTAGTAAATCCAGGGATTATCAACAAAAACGCTGTTGAATGCCTATTATCCATGCTAATTATTCAATTTAAAAATATGCTGGAGCCATCAGCAGGACACTTCCATTTCATGGTTGAATAAAAGAAAAAACATCTTTCAAAATTGCTCTAAAGCAATTATTTTAAAACTTGCTTTTCAGAGCTAATCTTTCCCCAGTACCTCCATGCTGGTACAATAAAACCTGTGCATAGAGATCAATGGATGTGGCAACCCATGCAGAAAAATTTAGGAGATGCAGAGACTTGCCTTGGACGCCCCATTAAGATAAAGCCCTAACTTGCACTCTTTTTCCCCTGAGTAGAGTACATTTTCTTTCTGCCTAATCTGTTTAAACACATGGATGCTGCCAACACGTGTCAGTATCCTGACACTCTTCTGGTCTCAGTATTTTAAGCATACATTTAGGATCATGAAAGTAATTTTCAGCCTAATTAATCTTAAGACCATCAGTAGTTCAGTCTTTAGAGTGATTTCTCCTCTTTCTAGCACTTTCTAGCACTTCACCTCCTTTTTAAAAAAAAAAAATTTAATAATGGTTTTGCAATCACAGTGCCTATATGCTGTCTTATCATCTGGCTACAGTCTGAAATTAATTGCCTGACTAAACTGGCAAGGAAACCCAGCAGCAGGTGGAAAAGTAGCCTGGGATGGACCTTTCCCAACAGGTATTTACACCAGTCAAAGCACTCACTAAAATACGCTTCCTCTCAGGTCTGTCAACCCAGTCTAAAATTCAGAGGTGCCCTTATACTTCATCACCACGGCAAATTGAGCTATTCCAAAACTCCTCTATGTCCTCCTGACAAAACCCTGGGTGCATTTCAAAGGAATCTTTCATTTCTGGGATCTGTTTGTGGCACCTGTGGAACAGGAGTTAGGCAACGTAGAGCAGCTTGCCAAAACAAGCAATTTTGAAATTAGCTAACCCAACAAGCAGCACTACATGAAGATCTCACATTACCTGTCTCAGATTCCCCTTATCAGGACATTTACCTATTACCAAAGAAAAGATGCCCTAGAATGCAGGATTTGAGCAGAAAACACATCTGGAGGTACACCTGTATTAGGCAACTACTCGCAAGGCTTGCCTGCCTTTTGTACTTTGACAAAGATTTTCAAGAGGATTTTCAAAGGGCCACCACAGAACAGCAACAACACATATTCTGCTTCAGGGGAGGGTGGGAATAAACAGGGGTTTTATTCCAAGAGATGGCATGTGCAGGAACCCTGTCAGTGCCTTGTAATTCCAGTACCAATCTGTGCTCACCCTAGCAGCAAAAGCAGCATGGATGTTACCATGCTGGATGGGCTCTGAAGAACAGAGCAGGTATGTGGCAGTCAGCTATGCATGATGCAAATGAGCAGGTCAGGGATTACCATGAAAGGCTCCTGTCAGACATATTTGCATACATATTTTTATACATATGTATATAAATATACGCATGAGCTTTAAAACATGAAACAAGGATGAATAAATAAATTTCAGACTTGCTATTTTCAGGTGCATTAACATCTCCTCTACAGACACAAAAGGCCAAAAAGGTCAGACAAATGACTACATGCAATTTGTGACTTAATATGAGAGAACTGTGTCTGCTGCCTGGTTCTAGGGTCTGTTCTTCCATTTAGGGCTAAGTGCACAGGTTCCTGCTTCCTTTCTATTTCCAGCCAAATGGAAAAACTGTGACTCCAGCACAGCACTCCAACCACCACAACCGTGCTTGTTTAGAACAGCACGGTCGTATCCCTCACTGGGTCATTCTGCACCTTCGTATGGCTATGATGGACGAAACACTGGTGGCTCCGTGGAGAAAGTTCTCCATATCAAATGGAGAAATTACTCTTCCCAGTCCAGCCTGGAATGATTCTGCTCAACCTTCAGTATCAGACTCAACAGAGAAGATGACTGCCATTTGGTAAAGCCACCCACCCATCTGTCTCATGAAGACTGAGGTCAGCTAACAAGCAGCATTTCTGTTCCCTCCTACCCAAAGCCGAACACAGAAAAGTAACATAAAATCAAGATATTGAAAAATCCTTCAAGTATACTGTTTAAATTACTGTTTCCATCCCCATTTGCTTTTCTCAGTTGCTTAACTTCAAAAAAAAAAGAAGGCAAATGTTAAAGCAGAGCCCTGTGTATGTACATGTAGACACCTGACACGCCCCAGTGACTTGTTTTTACGGGAGTTGCACAGTAGTCCCTGTGTTGCCTCAGTAACAACTCCTACACTGGGACACTTGAGGAAAACAGGGCACGACTTAATGAGTACCATGGCACGTACTCTGCAGTCCTGAAGCTACTTCAGCAGTGTCTGGGAGGAGCCTGTTTACTCCTTACCTTCCCATTTTCAAAGAGAATTCGAAGTAGACTGTGTCACCCATGACACATGTACAAATCCCAGTGCTGTGCAGAGTGATGTGACACAGTTACTGGCACAAATTATTCCAGAGAAATGACCAAAATTTTGGGTTTGCAGTTTTTCTTAAATGTCTTCCACCCTTTTTTTTTAATTAACCCCATCTGAATGCAATTTATTAAATCAAATATTCTGTAAGAAAGAAGAGATGAAAAATTAAATTAAAGGGAAAAAAAATAGTGTTAGCCTTGAGATGGAATAGGGAAGATCCTGGATCCTGTAAGGAAAACATTCCAGCTCAGTACCCACTAGATTAGTGATGTTTTACAGTACCCAAACCCTGTTCTGGATTTCACCTGCTGCCTTTGTAGGGGAGCCAGCCTATAGTAAAGGAGAACTGATGAGCTGCGAGCACACCATTGGTAGCAGAAACAGCAATGAAAAGAGCAGCACAGATGCTTTATGAATAGCAGAGCTGGATGTGACAGGATTCTCAAAAGCTGGTAGGGAAAGTTTAAGAGGTGAGCAAATAAACAAGCTAATATGTATTCTTCTGGGTTTACCTTTTTACTCTTTGCAATTGTAATCTTTCTTATAGAAGTTGTTTACTTTTCCCCTACTCAAACAGCCTAGAGCTGCCAGACCAGTCTAGACTGAACTCCCCTCTTTTTAATGCCTTTTTTTTTAATACCTTTTTGCTTTTCTGCTCAGGGAACAGGCAGAGAGGAAAGAGGGAGGCCAGAAAGCAAATTCAGTAAGGATTTTGTGATTTTTTTTCAAAGATAGCCAGTTCCTAAAAGGATTTGAAGGGTCAATAGGTGTCAAGGAAACGATTTGCTCTGCAACTACAGCACCTCTTCACAATTTTATAGTAATTGTTAGGGACAAGACATTATTCTTGCAATTAGGGGACAAATGCAACAGTCTACAGGACCTGACACAGCTGATGTGCAGGAAACAGCATTGCACTTGGAAACGAGATGGCCACCTCAAATATACTGTAACCCCATTTTGAACTGAAGCTTTGCAAATTCCAGCACGTGATGATTCTTTAGAGTAAGACAGTAAGATCTTTGTGAGCATTACAACTAACTTCTCTAGGATCAGAATTTAATCCAAAGACAATATAAAGATAAGAAATAAAGATCCAAGATAGCCACGTGGAAAGTACAAACTCAGATGGCATGTTTGGACTTATTCTTCCTTTAGTAATGGTGAAGCCAGGTCCGTTTTTTGTTTATTTTCATAATATTTTCCAAAATGCACTCCAATATTAAGCATTAATTACTCCTTGGAGATGAACTTGACAGTAAATTTCAGTGCTGATTCAAGGGTGCCTAGGATTTGAAGGAGACAAATTATACAGGCTTTGGCACTCTGAAGATTTTAGCTTTATATCTTACATTTTTTTATTTACAAAATTGGCTGAAGAGAGAGCAAAGGGCTACTACACTTCTCTTACTCTATTCCTCTCAAGCTCTGGGTATTTGTTGTAGTCTATGGCAGGTTTAATTTTTAATTTTTAATTTTGACACTGCACTCTACATATTGTTTCAAACATGATCACAAAATAGGAACAAAAATGTTTCTCTGAATTTTGTCATTCTACAGGTGCTTAAAGCATTCACTTACCCTTTTATTCTCAGCTTACAATGGGAAACTGTATTTATTAAAAATCTTTCTAAAATAGAAAACAAATTAATTGAATTGAATCCTATATATTCAGATAATCATTAGGAATAATACTTTTTCTGAATTAAAAAAAAAAATTCTCTCAAGATAGTTGCTTGTTTTTCATTGCTCTTTCTTACACTGCTGGAATTTCTCAGTCATTTGTTGTTCTGTGTCACTGGGATGTTTTACTGAAATAGATGGCAATGCTGCCAGAAAGCTCTGTCAGATGGCTCTCATACAACACACTCTATCACCCTCAATGTAGCTTTTGGCCCACATTTGGTAACAGTTCAGTTTGTGTTCTAGAACCCTATATCAAGCACACAAGATATGAGAAAAAAATATAAGCAATGCCCTGAGTATACAGAAGCAAGACCACTGAAAAAATAGCTCCTAAGGCCAGTCTTAGCCAAAATGTATTTTAATAATATGAGATATTTTAAATTTATTTAGAAGAAAAAAAGCCCCAGCACTTCCAGATGCAGGAATGAAATTGCCTTTTAACCCAGACACCTTATGTCTGGCATTTATAAATGCCTTTGTATATGTTACCATCGTGTGCTGGGTGTCCTCCTTTTTAAGAGGAGTTAAAGGCAAAACTCAGAACAAATGAAATTCAGCTGGGATAGAGAACCTGTTTACTGAATTTAATATATGTACGTAGACATAGGCATTTTAAAAAGCTGTAGAGACACTTAAAATGTATTTAATCTAAACAGTTAATTCTTTCAGATAGCAGTGGTTCTGTGTGAGTGCTGGTGACAGCTGCTCCTGCTTTTAAGCACAAAAGAGAGGGATAAAGCAGTCATTAACAGTTTTTAATCCACAGTTCTCTTCTGAAGCCTTTGAAAATGTGAGCAGATATGGGTTTGAAATTTATTATAGTTGTAAGAGTCATTTACCACTGTATTTAAAACAGTGGCATTTTGCTTTATTATTGCTTGGCATTAACATTTCTCACGGTGTTCTCCCTTTTCTGGTGCATTCAGCATAGCTTTTCCTTACAGACTTGAATTTGTTCAGAAAATAAAAGATATGTCATGATTTAGCACATAGTTTAGGCGTGGTTCTTTAACGCTGGTAACTAGTACCTTCTGTGAGAAAAACGAAAAAAAAAAAAAAAAAAACCTCGTGATTTTATGAACATGAATTCTCAAAGCAAGCCTGAAAAGGAGAGCGGCAAAAGGAAGGAGTGGGATTCATTACGAAACCCAGCAGATAATTGTAGCAAACGCGTATGATGAAGATGAGTCACACAGCAAAGGCTGAAACAAAAGGCAGTGAGAGGACAGGGATACGGCTGGAGAAAAGCACATCGGGCTAGATAACACACACAATGCGCTCAGTCCTTTAAGTACCGCACACAACCAGCCAAACCTGCTGCCTTTCAGTTCCTAAACACAATTACATCCTTTGATGAGCAAATAACTCACAAGACGCTATCGCAGTGCCATCCTTCAGTCTATTACATACGCACAGTCATCAGCTCACTTATCATACTGCCTTAACATTGTCTTCATTATCTGAACCAAGGAGTAAATTGCCACTTGCTTTTCACCACCACTCGGACATCCCTCGATAATACCACACCATTGGTGCTGGCTTCCACGCTGCTGCCACGGCCCCAATCTCACCAGCACACACACAAACAGCAGCCCGGCTCTGTATTCCAAGAACTCCGGCTCACACAGGACCGCAGCACACGGTTATTTCTTGACTGCACCCTCAAGAAATTAAGGAATAACTTCTTTATTCACCTCAGGGATCACGAAATAAAGGAGGGTCCTGAAAAGAATTTCTTAATAGTAGCAAAGTTATCACATAGAAACTGATACTGCTCTCCCTCGTTAGAGACCTGCTGCGCTTTAGACACTCAGCATTCCTGCGAGGAGACAGCAACGGGAGTTTCAGAAGCTGCACAAAAGCATCAGCAACAACTTTGTCACACTGCACTGACACAGCCCATGGACCGCCGCGGTTCTGTCCTGCCGGAGCAGCGACCCTTCCCTGGGCTCTCTCTCGCCCAGGAACGGGAGCGCGCTCCGCAGAAAGCACATCTGGGAGCTGGAGCCTCAGTGGGTCCAGAGCTTTCCATCCTGCATACGGCTTTGTGAGAAAGTGCCCTGGTCCTTTCGGCATCCAAACTACAGCCCAGAGGCTTGTTTCTCCCATTCTGTGAGAACAATTACTGCTTAATTGTTCCGAATCTCCCGGCAATATGTTTGTAACCGGGAAAGCTGCAGTGCTTGCAATGGGCGCCTGGGTTTACCAGGTAATTAGTGTTGACAATGTTCCCAAACCTACTGTCATGTCTGAGCGGATGGCACTTCCAAACTGTGCTGGGATACACACATCCTTCTGTGCTCATGATTTCTAACGAATTACAGGGGGGGGGGGGGGGGAAGAAAAAAAGTTGTGAGATTCATTCATTTTCGACCACATTTGCACTGAAAATCTGTTTTTCATATAATGCATGCATACTTCTGATACACAGCAGCTCTAGTTCTTTGCTCCAAGGAACAAAACCAAGACAAACGACTGCAACGAGAATGACAACAGAAAGCCTGAATGATGAGAAATAAAGACACATGATTTCTGGTCAAGGAGCAAACAAATATAATAAAAATAAAAGGCACCTCATTTTTTCTTGTTAAATCACTGCAGAATTATTACATTTCGAGTAATTCCCCCAGGAATTGTCCCCAGTCTTTGGAAAGATGCTAGTTGGAACAAGTACTAACTAATATATAATATAAGCACGACATTCCTTTTTCTGCCTCATTGCCCTCTGTATGCTAATAAAATGAAATGGCCACTCCAGAGCAAACACTCACCCATGTATTATTATTTAAAAACTGTCAAAGCAACACAAGAAAAAAAGAAAAAACAAATGCACGAATGTAACATGAAATGAACTGTAATGCAAGACTTCAGTATAATCAATACATAATTAGAGCTGCCTGGAAGAGGCAATATATTTCAGACTATTGACCTGAAGGGTGCTTTTTCTTATATTTAGGCTGAGACATTTCTCTTAAATGAGATTTCAAAGTGTGGTGTTCTACTGTTTCAGAAATAAAACAACAAAGCAAATTCTATTATAGCATGTGGTGATTGGGCTGAGGTATCATTACAGGTTCAAATGCAGTATAAGCTTAGCTAATAAAGAGAACATAAAAGCACCTCCTTAGCTTTGTGTCCTTATTAATTTACTAAAAAATGGCACACAAGAAAACTTGGAATCGTTGGTTTAACTACAGTAGACAGCTCTGTTAACATGAATCCCAGCTTCTTAGAGAAAAGGACCCCAGAATTGCAGTTACCATTAAGCACAAGTGTATCTGTCTGCTTGTCTGGTATGATCACCATGGTACCCAGATGCTTTAGAGATAAATATGAAAACAGTCCTTAATTCAAAGCGTGTGCAATCTGTCAAGGTAAATTTACACAGGGGTAAATTCATAGGGGGCTGGGATTTCACGTGCAGCATGCAGGTCTGGACAAGGTGACATCAGCAGTACAGGAGATTCACAGAGGTCAGGAACATCAGTCATTTCTTCAAAATTAGCTTTGATAACAAGAACGGCCTCATTAGAGACAGAAATGTAGTTTAAGGTGGGACCCACAGCACAGCCACCATGGTTTTGAAGGTGAACTGAAGCAAGGGGTATTTTGTGGATCAAGCTGTACACCGTGAATGCAGGAGGAGGGGGTGGTTACTATTCCATTATACAGGAATTTCCAGGATTTGTAAATCAAGTTTGCCTAAAATAAGGAGATTGAAACAATCCCAAACTTCAGTTTCTTTCGCATTGCTTCTAGGTTTCTGGGAGCTTGTGATGTACTTGAATCACACAAACAAGCTTTGTTTCATAATAGAAGGAAACAAACTTGGAATAAAGAAAGATTGATTCTTATGTAAACCCTTGTTTCCTGGAGCTGAGCTTTCAAGCAAAACATCAAATACTAAAGCTGCATAGCAACCGCCCCACCCCCATTACAGGTGGACCGGGTGGCCAGTTCCACCTTTCCTGTTTCTCCAGGCTGCACAAACACAGCGCTCGCTTGCATAGGTAGGATTTATGTCAGCAGGGTGAGCCTCCTAGCTGTGGACAACTCGTGTTTAAGAAAACAAGAGTTCTTCCCAAAACACCCTGAGGTGGAAACCTGTGATGTTCTGTGTTTGTGTTCTCCACTATATTATGAAAATGAACAGCATGTAATGTCTTATAAACTCCCTCTTATGCATCATCTTATGATGATTGGATTATTCAGCTAAGTAGAAGGCATTTGAGTGCAAGCAACAATATGCTTTGATAGTCAATTATTTATTGTTAATCACTAGCATTTTTTGGAAGCACTAGAGTATTATAGCCACTAATCACAATGAACACTAAATTTTGTATCACTGACTTTAAGTGAGAAATAACTGCAATCATCACTATGTTTTTTACAAGGCTTTGTCTGTGTATTTGCAACCAGAGTAAACAAGCATACACTAGAAAACACCTGAGGCTAAATACTGGTATGCAAAAGCATAAAACCAATTACAAGTAAGTATGTTCTGCCCCACCTCATTTTGTTCTCCCTTTTGTTTGTTGGATGATCTCTATGCTGCCTACTGGCAAGTTCCCTCTTTGATTTCCAATCATCCTTTGATGAGTCTGTTTTCCTTTCATATGCTCCTACTTTCTGCCCTTCTTATTAACTGTTAAAACGCTTATACCAAAAATGTGCGTGACTTTTTCCTAAAATAAGGTGAAGTTAAAATACTTTAAAAATGATTCATCTTTGCGAGCTGTGACTCGACAGCAGGATTCACAGAAAGACACTTGTGATGTCCAACAGCAATGTGTCAGGAAAAAGTCCTGTAATCCAGACATAAAACCCCCTGAGTTGGTGCCGTGCCATTTTCCCTGCTGGGCGGCTGCCAGGTACGTGCAGCTCGTCTCCTCGCTCCGCTTCCAGCCGAGCCGCAGCGGTGTTTGTCTGCCACCTCCCGGGTGAGTCACAGCGCCGGGGACACCGAGTGGGCACAGGCCGACAGCGACAAGCCACAAGAACACGTGTGGACATGCTAGTGGTCATTAGGCGTATTTTAACGACTTCAAAAATACCTAGGTTACAAACACTCAAAAATTTGAGAACATTGCAATCAGTGAACTGTGCTGCTATTTGTATACATTACCTCATCTCCCTCCCTCCAGCTGCAAGGCTTCATTTGGACTCCACTTTTATCCAGAATAGCATCGGTTTTCTTTTGTTGCTGTTGTTGCTATTGGTTTGGTGTTTATTGTTTTTGTTCGGAGGTTTTTTGTGTGTTGGTTTTTTAACTTCGTTGTGTAATTTGAGGTTTTTCTAGATTTCTACTCTTTTTCTGCCTAGAAATTTTGCCCAGGCAGAGCTGGTGGGTATCAGTCTCTCTGTGATTTTCAGAGCCGTGGGCACTGATACAGCCTGGCAGCGGACAGGCGGGAATGCCAAGAGGAATGGCTGCTGGACATGCGGGGCTGACTGTGCCCATCCTGGGGAACTGATCTGCTCACAGACTGTACACCCAAAGCATTCGGGACATGTTAGACCCACTGTATGTACACTATAAATGGTACATCCATAAATATCTGACCACAAATCTCAGGGAAAAAAAACAATGTAACCCTGCCCCTGAGGATACCCAGTTGTTGGCTTAAACAATTTACTGCACTATGTTCACTGCTTAGTGTTTCATCCTTAAAATACAGCTTTGACCACAGAGAGAGAGATCCAGCTTCAGATTTCATTTCATTATGGTATATTTTCCAAAGAATCCACAAGGCAGTACAAATAAACACTGATGAATACTAATAACGATCCACAACAGCAAGAAGTATTATAGAAATGTAACAACTACTTGCACTGGGAAAGAATTCTGCATGGAAAACAGAAGATTTAGAACAAGCTTGTTTGGTTGACATGATGATTATTTATACTTTTCTAAGAAAACTGAAAAAGCTGCTTACAAAAGATAAATGAGGCAATACTGTAATAAATAGCATTAAGTGATAGGCAATTCAAGCAAATGAATTGATGTTGAGGAGGCTAGAATTCAATCCTGAGTTTTAACATTTTATTACAGCATTAAAATACATTACTGCATCTATGTAATCTGCTGTAATTATTTTTTACTAATCACCCTAGCTGTTCACTGGTCCATTCAGCTGTTTTCTGCTTATACACTACATTTCGAAACTCTTTTCAATTCCACTGGTGCCTTTTGCTGTTCACCATCCAAATTCCCCCAGATGCTTCCTTCTCTCTTGACTACAAACTCCAGCAGTACCAGTGCAGAGCCCAAGAAAACAAACTCAGCAAAGCCTGTTTGGGTTTTGCTTCCTCCCTCATGTTTGACATTGGTGCACCTGATTAGTGAGACACTGCTCACTGGATGTCAATAGGGAGCAACACCAGTTTGGCAGAAGGACGAGTTTCATTCTTAATTATGACCTATGAGAATATAAATTTAGACTGCCTTCTCTCTTTTAGTTCACAGAATCCCCATGGTGTTTTCAATTTAGAAATACAAAAGGGGTGATTATGGATTCTATAGGGGACCCAGGCACTGCAGAAGTCTCAGCTGAGGAAACAGCAGGGCCCACCATGCCCCTGGCCAAGAGCAAGAGGCGGTCTCTCACTTTTCAGGTCCTTACCTTTACCCTGTGTTTGAAATCCATCTCAGAGGAGGGGTGACAGCCCACAGCCTCCAACAAGTGTGGTGACACTGGTGACACAGTGGGGAGGACAATCTTCAGCATCCTCTGCACTCTGGTGAGATTCACATAAAAATTAATAGGGCAGTTCAAATCTAAGGGCCTTAAACTGTCTCTCTAGCACTAAGCAGACATAATTAACATAATTATACCTGTGATTGAATCCTTCTGAGAATAAGGTTGCAAACAATGTTTTTAGTGGTTATAGTTGCACAAAACCCGTGATTTCGTAACTAGCATTAAAAATAAGCTGCTAAAATGCCTTGGGAGACAGGTACATCAGGTCTGTTTGATAACCACTGCCCCAACTCTGTGAAAGCAGCTTCCCTACAAATTTGCTTTGCTTACAGTTTGCCAAGATCTTGGCCTGGCAGCTCTTAAGGTTCAACATCTATTTAGGTTCTCATTCTCGTCCAGTTACAAGTACCACTGACCCGTAGGTACAGGAGTCTTCAATTCCTGAGCAGCTTCAGATTTTTGATTTCTGCCACATTCCCTCCCAGAGCAGTGTAATCCACACAGTTTCCTTGTTAATTCATGGCTTGCCATTAAGGTCCACATCAATGACTGAACTAAGCATGAATCACTACAGCACAGCAGGTATTAACAATGTCCTCTTGCTTTGATATCACAAATCATCCGAAAATTGAAGTGCAGCCCTTCCAAGCAGCCAGGCCTGTAATCATGTCCTCGCTGCCCCAGTTACCTCAGGCTGGGAGCCCTGACATTCACAACAAAATGTAAACCTGAAGAACTAGAAAAAAAAATTCAGCCAGGCCATGGAGGCAGTTGACACTCTGCTACCCTGGAAAAACACACGTATTGTCTAATTAGATGTTTCACCAGCATTGATTCAAGCAATAACTTTGAAGGAATTAGTTCCTGTATAGGGACTGGAAAAACATTACAAGAACAACTTGGGAAATTGCAGGGTTTTTGAAAAGAAATTGTATTTATTTCTCAAGTATTTTCAACAAATTAGGCTCATATCACAAAGTCCCTGTTCTCCAAGGACAGACAGCTTATCTGCCAAGACATGTTTGTGTTTCACTTTTGAAGAATCAAAATTGAGAAGTGTTACTGCACAATTAGCCAAGTAACTCTTCACTCTCTGCTCCTTTTATTTTTCCCGGGTGAAGCTTCAGAAGGTTGCATATTATGTTTTCCTTATGTCCTCTTTCCACATATTGCTATGGTTTAAGATAGGTGAGTTCTAGAAGATGAGGCAGAAAGGAAACCCCAGTACTAACACCGAGTTACTTCATGTATTTCTGTATTACACAATTTTAAGAACACTCACGCTGCTGTTGTGAAGGCAGCTAAATCACCTTGGTACCTGCCTAACCTGTCCCCAGATTTTTTTTCATATAGCAGTTTCCCTGCAGTGGCTGACTCAAGGCCCTTTTCTCATGAACAGGCTGCTGCGTATCTTGTAAACAAAATTAAGCAGGTTTAGGGGGAGCTGCCTCCTGTGCCCATGACATCTTTTGTGACCTCGATCTCAGCCTGTGTTTTGAACTTGCCTCGATTAGCAAGAGCTCTTGTGAGCTGGAAGGGACGAGTCTGCGGCTGGCGGCCACCGCTGGCGCTACCTCAGCGAAGGCAAAGCGCCGGCGAGGAGCCGCTGGAAGTCACCAAAGTCCCCGGTTTGCTCCGTCCCTCTCGCGAGTGCCATGAGCGCGGCTACAGCGGCTCCCGGGGCCACCCTCAGGACCGGGCCGGGCAAGAGAGACTATCGCGGCTTCATCCTGCCCGCGTGGGACAGGAGCGGCTCCGGGGAGCCAGCTGTGCCCCCAGGATGTGCAAAGGGAAGGAAGGAACAGGGAAAGGGGAGGAAAAAGGAGAATAGGAGCGGGAAGAGGAAGCACCTCCACAAAGCGACCTCCCGCCCTCAGCGCACCGCCCCGCCCCCTTCCGGCCGCCCCCGCGCGCCGCGATGACGCACTTCCTCCCGCCAGCCCCGCTCCCCCGCCCCCGGGCCGGAGGTGCCTCCGCCATTTTGCCGCTCTCTCGCTGACGCTCTCCGGGCGCGGCGGCTGCGGCCGGAGGAGCGTTTTTAAGGAGCTTTAACCCGCTCGGGCCCCTGCGCCCCAGCCCGGTTTGAACGCGCCATGTCCGGAGAGGGAACTGCTGGCGACCAGGTGAGCGGGGGCCCGGTGAGCGCAGGCCGCGCCCTGAGGGAGCGGTGCGGTGTGGGCTCGGCGAGGGCGGGCGGGCGTGCGGCGGGGCCGAGGGGTGCGCGGCCCTGTGCCTAGCCGGGGCTCCTCTGCCCTCCCGTCCGTCGGAAGAAGCTCCGTGTGCCCCGTCGGCGAGCGGGGAAAGCGGGGAGCGGAGCTGGCCCGGCCCAGGCGGTGACGCGCCGGGAGCTCCGGCTCGCTCAGCCCTCGCCTTCCCGGCTTAGGGCGAGGTGGACAGTGGGCGCCCCGGCGAGCTCCGCGGTCGTGGTCTCGCTCGGTCGTGGTCGCTGAACGCAACGCACTCAGGAAGAAAATTGCAAGCCGGACAAGCTGTTTACAGTGGCAGTTTGCGGTGTTACGTAAAGTAAGCGTTGGCTGAACTCGGGCGTTTAATGGAGAAGACCTCTTTAACGACACCGTCTGCCTCCAGAATAAAGCATTTAAAATACGTTTAATCCTTAAGCTAGAAACGATGAATACGCGTTTATTTGATAAAGGATCTTCTTTGTAGTACAGCGTTCGTTCCGTTTAGTAGGGAACTAAACTAAAACCCGAGAAGTGCCACCTCAGCACGAGGAAGAACTACTTTAGGGTGGCAGAGCACTGGAACGGCTGCCCAGGGAAGGCGCGGAGTCTCCCTCTCTGGACGCATTCAAAACTCACCTGGACGCATTTCTGTCTAACCTGCTCCAGCAGGGGACCTTGCCTGGGTGGGAGGGTTAGACTAGGGGATCTGCAGAGGTCCCTTCCAAACCTAATGGTTCTGGGCTTCTGTGAAAGACCTACAGTTTCAGCGGAGTTTGGCTTGGTTTTTTGTTGTTGTTTTGTTTTTCTTTTAATAGACTAAACTATGTATTTACCTTAACCTCTTAATTTATAGGGAAGCACCACCAGAGTGTTGTATGTTACCTTTTTAAATCTGGTATTACTGTGAACGATTTCCAACTTACTGGCAGAATTTCTCCCAAATGGCTTTTTTTAGTAGTTGAAATTCTATTTAAAATCTGTATTAATTGGAGGGGTGAGGATGAAAGTTCCTGATCTTTCTTTTCTTTGAGGGAAGAGTGTAGCCCTTAGAAATACTTCAAATCAAGCTGATGCCTTAGTGCTTCTTGAAGTGGCTTTTTCTTTGTAGAATGTTAGTTTTTTACCAAATAGGTGAATTTCTGTATGTCTGGGCCTGTAGCCCTAAAGGGTGGTGTGTAAGTTTTATAAGGTCCCTGTTTTGGTGGATGGGCTGGGTATAGGAAATGTAATGCTCAGAGTGTAAAATACTCAGTTTCTGCCTCATTAGGATAATCTCCCAAAATTCCCTGTGTGCTCCAAGTGGGTCAGGCTGGTAAGTGTACTTGGAGTATGAGCAAGAGGCTCTTCAGAATGGCTCCCTTCATCATGAGATAGATGGCTGCAGAGAAGTAAGAATATGCCACAGCAAAATTTTGTTAATGCTGGTGTGTGGCATGTTCCAGATTTAATCTCCCCACTCCAATATGTTGATGTTTCATAGCTTAAATAAGCTGTTTGTTAAAGTAGCATGCGTGTTTCTGTAGCTTGTGAAGTGTTTAACTTCAACCATGCCGACTTTAGGCTTTATTTTCTTTTGCAAGGAAGAATTTGATAAACAAAAGGTTGAGTTACTGTCTGTATACTGCATAAAAGTGGCAGGTGTAATGCTGTTATGCCATATCTCAGAGGGGTTTAGCATTCCCACACCTGTAAATTGTTATTTGCAGCCTGTATAAAGCACATAGTCTAACCTGTGACTTGGCCTTTGGGCCATACTAAGGTTCCTTTTTTTGCCCATTGTTATTACTGTGTTCATGTTGGGTACACTTCAGATTAAAAAAACAGCTCTTATAGGTTGGGTTAATTTTTATTTTTTAATTTATCCTGCTCCATCCTCCTGATGAAGGCTTCTGGATTCTGATTTCCTACAAGTCTCTAATTTTGTTATGGTCAATTACCTCCCTTCCATCAGTTTTCTTCCCTTCCAATAACAGCTTTTTTTCTCACCTGGCAGACTTGTGTTTCTCACTCCAGCTGTTGCCATAGGCCATATCCAGATCCCGATATCTTCAGCAGCACTGCCATGGAGTTTGCAGGACAGAGGCTCCCACTCACTCCCTGCAGTGAGCCTGGCTGCCGTCTGACATGGCTTGAGGGATCTGAATCCAGTGTCCCTGGAGGGAGGAGCAGCAGAGCCTGGTGACTGGGCCACCCACACTGCAGCTGCTCTAGACCAACCTAGTGCTGGCTGAAAGGCCTCAAACTTAGCAGGCACAGTGTTCTGAGGGTTCTAAATGTGCCTTGCTGTAGGAAACTGAAGCTGGGCAGAGGTGAGATCGCAGCTGCCTTTCCTGTTTCAGGTTTCATCTGCTGCTCCCAGCTCTGAGGTTTTGGGTGCTGTTTTCTTTGGTCACAGGGGTCAGTATGAAATGGGGACTGCACACTTAATTTGCATCTGTGCTGTGCATTAGATGTAAATGTGAGAGTGTGATGCAGGTGAGAAATCTTTGACGAGGCAGAGCTCTTAGCTTTGACTTGCTCTCAGGCAAGGGGTTCTGCATCTTGGTTCCCAGGTCCCAGCTTTTGGAAGGCACTGCCAAAAAGCAGCCAGGTGAATAATAAATTGCCATGCTGTCTGTAGCAAGTACAGAGCTGTGGTAGTGTAGAAAGGAAGAGCAGAGTGGAATGCTGATTGTAGGAGGAGAGGGAGGGTAAAGCGAATGTAAGGTTTAAGACTTAGGTGGGCTTTAGGAGGCTTTGTTGTACCAGGTGCAGTGCAGTTGAAATGTGGCTTTACTGGCTTTACTGCCTTCAGGCCAAGCTTAGCTCCAGGAATTTTTGGGCTGCTTTACTGTGTGGATCAGGAGCCTAATCTGTGTTATGTAGGTTGTCTACTCATTATGTTATTGTAGAACAGATTGGAGCAGGAGGACAAAGAAATACAGTGCAGCCACAACTCTTGGAGTAAATTTTAAATTCTTGCTCCGTGTTAACTGTGCTGGTCCCAGATTAGTCCTGAAGAACCAGTTGAATCATGTGAGGGCTTAAAATCTGTCAGATCCCTGCTGGACTTCTGGCAAGGCCTCCATGATGTTTAACAAACCAGAATTTCCAGGGTCAGTTTCTGGAATACCAAACACTTAGACCTGTCTGTATCATAGAAATGCACTTTTGCAGACTGAAAGGCTGCATCTGCCACTGTTAGCCAGAAGATTCCCTGACAGGCTCTCCCCAGCCTAATGTGTCAGGGTTACAAAGCCCATTCTTGTTCCTGTGGATGTCTTGACATTTTTGTGGTCCTTAATGTACACATCCAGTTTCATTTCATTCGTGGTGGGTGTTTCATGTGCTTGCTAACAAAACCTAAATTCCCCACTTTTCCCCCCCACTTTATAAATACTTGCCAGGCATCAGCTTCATCTGAAGATCACATAACATTTGCTTTGCCCCTGCATTAGTTGCCTTCCAATCTTTTAAGGTTAGAACATGCATTTCACACTTCAGTTAGTGTTTCTAAGATACGTACCCCAGTCGGTGATACATTTTTTGTGTTACATGAATATGGATGTGGTCTCAGACTAAGCTGTGGAAAAAATATGTCTGTATTGTCTCTGTGACTATAGAAAATACCTCAAAAACAGTTTGTTCTGATTTCTTGATGGTACTTTTGTCCCTTTTGATTGCTTCCTCTCTTTGTCTTGTGTCTGTTTGATGTGGTACATCATGAAAATTTTTGCATGCTAAAGACAATAGTAAATGTGGTTAACTTCATTTTAGTATTTTAAAAATAGATGTCACTGAATGCAGTGTTGAAAGAAGATTTTTCTTGCAGGATTGTGTGGGTTTAACATCACAGGAGGAGCTGTTTAGAGAAACCTCTTTAAGAGTAGGCAGAATGAGTACAAGTATTGGTGAAGGAAGCTTATGAGTTTGTTATGCAGTGGTTTAATGACAATTTTTACACAGTTGTTAATAAATTATAATTTAGATGTATTTCCAGAGTAAGGAAGTTCCAGGTATACCAGTAAGAAGTTCAAGTGAAAAATGTCAGTCCAGCATTTGGGAAATAGTCCTATGAGGAAAGAATGGTAATAATTACTAATCTAAAACTTTTAATTTATCTAGAATTTTGAGCCCAGATTATGTTGGGATGGGGCAGTACTTTAAAAAGTACCCTTTTTTGGTCAAGATGACTATGCTGGGCTGTGTCTGCTCATAGTCATCCAGTCTTAAAGGACACAATTTTTTCAAGGCTGTTCACAGGTGAAGTGGCTTAGTGTAGAATAGAAGAAGTCAAGGCATTAAAAACATTGAAGACAGTACAAGGATTGATAAGCTGGAACTACAGTTCCCCCACTGACGGGTTGTGTTGCTGAGGAAAGGATTTTAAAACTTATTCTTCTCTGCACATGCAGCTTTAAATAAACTTCAAGGGAAAAAAGCCTTAGACTAAACCAACCTGTAAATTTGGCAAGCTGGACAACTAACAAAGCTTGTTAAGTTGCATGTTAATATATTTGAAATTTTATTCACTGGGTCTGTTACAGGCTGGGCTGTGCTAAAATGTGCAACACCCAGCCAAAACCACCAAACAGTGGCTTCTGTCTTAATGGCCAGAAACCTCCCTTTGGATATTACAGCAATTCGACTAAACTAGCCATTAAAATTCCTGCCTTTTTGTATACAACAGTCTACATATGTGGTTTGTAGAAGTTCTTATTTCATAATTAGTGGTAGTCTTTAAAGCATCTTGAGCTAGCCACTTCATGGATATAACAGTTGTTTTAAACACATTTCCTTTTCACTGCAGAGGATCCTTTTGTGGAAACAGGAGGATGCCTTAAACAATTGGATGTATTTAGTATTGCAAATAATTTAAATGTGTTTAGGTATTAGACACTTTGGCATCATGAAGATTCATTCAAGAGGTCTGAGGAAACTGTTGATTTTAGGAATATGGTATAAACCAAGAATATTCCCTCGGTGGTGATTGATAAGTAAGCAAATACTAAAAGTGAACTTTTATTTTCTCTGGTTTTGTTCCCTCAGACATTCTTTATGAATTCAGAATTGGATTTTGTGCAGTTCATGTATTTTGCAGGAAGGCGCTCCTAGATTCCTTCTAGAACACATCTCTTCAGGTTTTGGAAAGATCTTTTTATACTTCTAGTATATGTGAAACTTCAGATCTATTGCTGTTTGTCAGTGTATAGATAATATAAGGGTAGTTGTGAACTGGACTAGGTGGTAATAAATCTGTAAAAACCCTAAGTGCTAAAATAATTCCATGACCTTCAAAGAGGTGTTTATGGAACAGGATCCTGATTATGTAGAGATCTACTGAATATAGTTAACAAAAGCAGAGGAAAAAATCATTTTTACAGTCTGTGTGCAATATTTTTTTCAGGCAGTAGAGAAAAGTTAAAAGCCTGTATCTGATTAGGTTCAGTTTGGTGGTATTTAAGCTGGCCTAAGTTGCGGCTGCAAGAGTCCTGAATGGTTTTGCGTCCTTTTTTCTACATCTGATCCTGAAACCAGGGGGTTGAACCATTAGAAAGTTAATCACTTTTCTAACAGGATTATTTTTCTGCTGCTTTAACTCCCTGAACTGGCTTGTTACAGGATGAGCTTACCTGAAAATGCTTATCTAGGGGCAGGATAATGGCAGTGAACACCGAAGAATTGTATGTTCACAGTTTGAGATATTGGCTATTGTGCAAGCACTACAGTGATAAATACATCATCAAATATGCCCTTGAACTGTGATAACAGCATCTATAAGCACAAATTGCAGTTAACATAAAGTTCTCAAAACTAGGATCACATGTCTTCCTGGCTGTGGTTGAGTTAGGTTAAAAGTCAAGCTCTTGGTTCCATTTTGCTGTGTGCTTGCAGTAGATGTTAGTCCTCACGATGGGCATTTGTTCACACACCCAGTTCTGGCAAAATAGTCCAGAAAATCCTGAGTGTTGATTCCTCCAGGATATTAGGAGTGATTATTTGTGAAGATGCAATGAGGCCTTGTTTTTGCTCAGCTAGAACCAGGACATTGATTTGCCTGCAGTGCAGTGTCCCCCTGAGATGTGGATAGCATTGATCAGTGCTGGAGGTGGAGAGGACAGGAGAGGGAGTTCTCACTGGCTCTGAGAAGTTGAGTGTTTTCTTCTGTGTGACCTAAGGTACAAACAAGTCCAGGCAGTCCAGTTTAAAACTGTGATCATCATAGAGTTACTTTCAGTTCTGTAGGGTGCCTATAATTTGTCTTGTATAACTGAATGGAGAACTTTGTCTGCTGCTGCTAAACAATTATTTGCCAACTTAGAAAATCACTCCTTTTTATTTTCCAGTAAAATAATTGTGCTTTTTGCACAGATTGATTCATGTATCAAACACACAAAATTAATTTAGGATTGCTGTGATTGTGCATCTTATCCCCATCTATTTTTTCTTGAGCTGTTTCTCAGAAACTGAGCTGTTTCTCAGCTGTTTCTGCCTTTCTGAGTTTATAACCCTGAATCTGCGTAGGTGAAGTCAAATTCCTGGAAGTTTTAACTCAGCTGCCACTGTAGTGAAATGCTTATTTTTTTGTCACCTGGAAGGAGTTGAGGAAATACAGCTGAACTACTGCTACAATAGTTGAAAGGCATTTCAGTGGCCCATTCTAGTTTATCTTGTTTAAAAGTCAGTACTTCAGCACAGGACCTTCTGTTTTTGTAGGGTGGGATCCTCTTTATTGTAGCAGACATTAATGGTGCATCTGCCAGGCACTTATGTCTAAATGTATCCAGAATAATTTATTTGAGACAGTGAATTTCACTGTCAGAAGCAGTGCTTCCCACTGATGTTGAGGTATTTAAATTAGTGATTTATTGAATAAGCAACATTTCAGCTTCAGTGCTGTTTCTGGAAGCTGAATTATGTTTATGCATATCATTTAGGAAGAAATAAAACCACTAGTTTATTTTATACTGTTTTACATCTTAAACATGTGTCAGTTCAACTACAGCCTGGTACTACAGAATCAAAATTTTGATGTGCTTAGGGATGTAAAGCTATTCATATGGCAGTTTTTAAATTTACTATTTTAGAGCTGACAGCTTTGAGTTACTTTTATTTTTTTAAATCAAATTAATTTTATAGTACTTTAATGTGGGAAATGGTATTTGCCTTCCAAGCTACACTGCTTTGCATTAATTAGTGTTAAGAATTGCTTGAAAAGTGAATCAAAAGGAATAATAGTCTTTAAACTCCTGTAAAGCGCAACATACTGATTTTCTTCCTTTCCCTTTATTGCATATCTGCCACTACATGTCCATTTAACAGTTCTGCAACATTTTTGATCCTTTGTCCATTTTATGAGTAGTTTTATTAAAGGCATATGCTTTGAATTATATCCTGCTAGTGGGACTGACACAAAAACTAGTAATGCTGAAAAATATTCAGAACTAGTGTAGTTACCTTCTGCTTCTCATTGTAAAGAGCAGTGGCACCTTTGAGAGAGAGGAGTGTTGGTTCTCTCTGTGCTGTTGCCTTTCTCAGCTTCAGAGGGATGTATTGACCTGTGCTGTGTGCTCTGGGATGGCCCTGCTGGGGCAGGGAGGTTGGACCAGGTGACCCACTGTGATCTCTTCCAGCCTGCCCCATCCTAGGATTCTGGGACCTAGACCCAATATTAAAAATTGAAACAAATTCCTTGAAATGATCTTTTAGCAATTGACAGGGTTTGGTGGTTTTTTTTAGAATTTTGTGCATGGTAAATCGGTCACATTGCACTGTACGTTAGAGATGAATACTCTTAACAGTAATTATGTAGTGAAATTGTAAAATTTCACCAGCAGGGTCTTAGAGTAATGATTTAGGGGTTACTCTTATTACATCTCACAAAGGCAAATAATTTAGTTGGTGTGGTTTTTGTATTTCTGTTATCTGCCTAAAAATGAGCCAGGTTTTCAAAGGTGGTCCATTTGGAGTACAGGTCAGGACGACATTTCAGGCTTCATAATAAATTTAGTTTCATTTAGGATTGTAACAAGCATGTATTTTAAGGATGTCTAATTTTTTATTCTACTTTGTGTTAACAATGTTAGATCTAGGGAAAAAAAAACCCTGAAAATCATAAAGCAAGTTATTTCCAAAGGTGTTTGAAAGTAACTATGTTAAGAAGTTTGCATTCAATTTGGTAAAGCTTTTAGCCTCAAAAAAAAAGCTTTTAAACTTCAATAGGAATGTCTGAGTGTTAAAAAAAAAAAAAAAAAGTGGTTTTAGTGCCAAAACTACAGGAAGGCTTCTGTAGGATTGAGAGATCAGAAAGTGAACAAAGAAATTGTGCTTGGATAGTGTGTATCTGTTTCTGCTGAACCATCATCTCCTAGTTTTCTTGTTACACGTGTGATACCAAATACCTGCTGTTCTCCATGTGCAGAATGACTCCTGCAGTAACCTGGGTTTGTTTGCCTAAGCTCTGTAATGGAAGTACTGGGCTGCATTTACTTTTTGCATCTTAAAATTCCAGGTTGGTAAAAATGTTTAAAATTCATAGTGCAATAATATTCTGGCAAACTCAAATTTGTTTATCTGTTTCAGAGACATTGAATTGGTTTAGTCTAACATCTTGGTTGATGTCCATAACATGTAGAACTTCTGCTAAGTGTGCATTATCTTCCTGGGACAACTTGTTTTCCGGCTGAATTCCAGTTTTGAAACTCCATCTTAAAAGCTGAGCTATGGAATGTTACACTGTTGGAATGTTATCTTTAGCTTAACTGTGTAGGTGGAACAGAACTTTCCAAACACTGCTTGTGATCTCTTATGTCTTCTTTTTAATTTTTCTAGACTGCTGAATATGTCCCAGAAAAAGTGAAGAAAGCTGAAAAGAAACTAGAAGAAAATCCATATGACCTTGACGCTTGGAGCATTCTCATTCGAGAGGCACAGGTTTAGTGATATAGGATTACATTTACTTATCTATGGTCCACTCACACTATTTGGTTCTGGAGTAAAATCAGCATATTCATTTACATAAATCATAATATTGTAAATGCTGTTTTGATTTTCAATTTTTAGAATCAGCCTATAGACAAAGCACGGAAGACCTATGAACGCCTTGTTGCCCAGTTCCCCAGTTCTGGCAGATTCTGGAAACTGTACATTGAAGCAGAGGTTAATATTTTTACATTTTTTCTTATATAACATTTCATAGGATTTTAAGTTTATATTTTTATAAGCATGAATAAGATAGGCACATAATATCTAGGGGAAAGGGGATTTTAAATATGCCTTGCCTTTATTTTGTAAAATAGGTACAAAGGAATGATTAAAATGAATTCTAAAGTATTGGGTCTTTTATGAGTTGATGATTGTTGCATAATGGAATTGCAACAACATTAAAACTGTTTCAATGGTATTGGAGTGCTTTAGCCTTTTATTTGCTTGTCGTGTCAATTTATTGCCTCCTGTGTCATTTACTTAGAGGACTTTTTTTTTATTTACACATACAAACTTATTTGAGTGACTTTCTCTGAATATTTGGTTCTTTTATTTTTTTTTGCTTTCTTAGGAAATTGAATGTTTCTGTGACCAGTGTTTGCAGGGAGGGTGTGGGGATGGAAGGTAATTTCTGGAATGAAAATGCATTAGCCCAACTCATTAGCTTTTAAAAATCCCAACAAATTGTGATTGTTTCCATAACTGGGTAAGACTTATCAAACTAAGAGCAGTGGTCAGTTGAACTGTCTCTAATGACATGCCATGAAATTCCCTGTATAATCATGGGGGGGCGGGCTGGTGGTGTTCATTTTGGTTTGATTCCTTTTTGTAGCTGTTATTTTATACTAATACACATGGTGTCTCTGGGCATCTTCTGACTGCACATTTTCCTTGAGACAGATTTTCTATATGCTAAACTTCAGGGGTGGGGACCTGTATTCTGTAGATGAGAAATGAGCTCTCTTTTTCTTCCATTTGATGTGAAATTTCATTGCATAGTTATCATATCTTATTTTACATTATGTATCCAGAAATGTCTGGCAGTAAATTTTGAAGATAAAGAAAATTGGGATCATGGGAATCTAGCAGAAGTTTTTATATTGCAGTTTATAGTAAGATGCTACCATGCAAAATAATGCCATCTAAATTGAATGCTACCAAATTAAATATATAGAGTTTTCCCTGTCTTGTTTCCAGCAGTTTGTAGCAGTAGTTAGAATGTTGGTGGTTATTCTCATTTGGGAGATTGCAAATGGACTAACATACAAATACATATTTTTTCCTGTTCGGACCCTGCAGCCAAATCCATTAGCATCTTGTACCCTGAAATGTTTGCTACAGGTTCTAGTTTTCAGAATCTAATCTATTTTCATAAATGCATTAAATTACCTGTTTTCTGTGCTTTTTAAAGACTTTTATCTTTCCCATGCCTCAAATTTAAGGGTTGAGTAAGCCCGTCTTAGAAAGCCAGTACTATACTGTACATCCTTCAGCAGAAAGGCCTGTTAGCAGTGTAAAGCTTCCTGTCTTAAACCACATTCAGAGATGAACTGACAGACCTCACCTCCCCTAATTTATAATCTAAGAGTATTTAGAAACCTTAACAGTGGCAAAGCTTGTAACAGTCTAGGGTAGAATTTTTTACGTGTTCCTTCAAGGAGGGCAGATCAGCACCTCAACAGTTACAGGTACCAGGGAACACGACGTAAATCTGAGAGGGAAAGAGTTGTCATAACCATCACTAGTTCTTGTGTGTCTGCTCATTAATACACTTCAGATATTAAAGAAATTGAATATATCGTTCTGTTATTCAAAACAATGGAAAAATAGGAACTGTAGATTTCTGGTAAAGGTTACACCTGAAGAGGATTATATTTGAAAGAAATGTAAGAAGGTAATTTTCAGAAATTTCTTTTATCTTAACAGCCAAGTTTTTAAAATCCCATTTATGACTTAATTTTCAACTTGCCTGGTTACAGTAACATATCACAACTGATAAAGTGGCCAATTTACGAATGAAGCAATATACTTTTCTGGTTTTTTTAAGCATATGTGAACATATATAGCTACAAGTTGAAGTAACTTATTTCCAAATTCCTCTCTAAAAAAATACGCTCACACAATTGGGCACTGTTGTCAGTGTTGTTTTCAGTTGCGTATCATTTGTACAGTCCATCTGGGTGAATTCAAATCAAAATGCTTTATCAAATGTTCTTTTAACACTGTGGTTAAATTAAGACTTCAGTTAATTTTTGAAGGCTTAGTAAAGGAATTCTGTTCAGGCTTCTTTTATTAGAGCCTTAAGATGTACAAGGAGTACAAGGAAAGTATTTTCCAAAAGCTTTTTTACTTGGCAATTTTAGTAGTCTCCTCCTGCTAGAAAACATTTCTTGGGCTGTTCAGAAATACAGAACTTTTTAGCTTGACTTAGTAAAATAAACCTGTGGTAGGTCTCTAGCACTGCTTTCGAGTTACTTTTGCTGCCTCATTATTGAATACTGAAAATTGCAAAATCTTCAGTCATCTGTTACTTGCATTTCCTCTGATGTCAAAAGAAGTATTTTACTCTTTAACATGAAAACATTTCCTCTTTGCATCCCAGAAAGACAGAAAGGGGGAGGGAAGTGGGGGTTCTTTTCTGGCGGGTTGTCTTTTGCTAGAGAATTTTGCCCTGTGAAAGGCATAAATCAGAGCTGAATAATGTTACCTAGTTGTGGTGTATTGGAAGATGAGCCAGGGTGAGGGTTATGAAAACAGGGTTATGAAAATGGCCTTACGAAAAAGAAATTAGCCCTTTAACAGCTCTACTCTCAAAGTTGATAGAAGTCTTTAAATTCCCATTTGTCTTAACAAATGTACTCTCTTCAGTCACTTCCAGTCTTCAGTAGAAATTGTTGATAAACTATCTGAACAAAAACTGCATGTGCCAGTTCCTTTTGTAATGTATAACTTCTAAGTGCAGGTTTAACTGCTGTGATTACCTCTTGGTTTTACGACCGTGTTTGCTCAGCTCACTGACTGTTCTGCTTTTTGTGTATGACTGTGTTCCCTAGTGGAATATAGTGGAGAGCAGTCCTCAGCACTCAGTGTATCATCCAGCTCACCACAACTGATGCACAGAGCATGCTGAAGTAACCAAATACTTCACATTTAGCATTTTGTGTGCCAAGCATTGATTTATATGCTCTGCTCTCTGCATTGTGACTGGTTAGGTAGTCAGTAGAATATGGAGATTAATTAGGAAGAACATGCTTTGACAGTTTGTTAATGGGAATGACACTATTAAAGTTGAAATTGATGAAAAAGTTTGGATTCTTGCGCTGGTTCTTATTTCTTCTGACCTTCAAAGAAGAATTACAGGACTTAGAAATAATATAAGTGGATGAAACAACTCCCAGTTCACAGCTGGTTTTGGGTCATACTGTTTAAACATCTAAGTAGAGTTTTGGATTTGATAAGTATTTGAGCAAGTATAATAGTTAACTTGCTATTCTGCATCTCTTAAAATTTAGGAAGTGGAACAGTAGTGCTACTCTTCCCAGACTCTTGTTTTCTCTAGTTACTTATGTACCTTTTCCTTCTGATACCTTTCTCATAAAAACCTCCTCTCAGAAAACTTGACTCGTTTCACATGGCAGTGCCTCTTTCACAGTTGTATAAAGGAGTGTCTAAGTCTCAGCCCCATGTGTGCCATAATACTAAATTCATAGATCACACGATCTGGACTCTAGCCTGCTCTGCTGATGTGCTGTGTCTCCTTGGGTAAGTTATTTAACCTGTTTGCCATTATGAAACAGATACCTACCTACCTCACAGGGTTGTTGTGAGGCTGCTTTAGTGATTAAAGTGCTTTTGGCACCTGGCTAAAAGGTGCTACAGAAATGTGAAAATAAATCCAGTTTAATACCCTATGATCCCATAGGCCCAGCTGTCTGTTACTGTTTCCTTTGTCACTTTGATTGAACCATCTTTAGATACAGAAAGACCTGATAATGCTTTTCATGCTCATGAAAGAACATTTACTTTACCAGTGTTGTAAATACTTCAGTAGTTCTGAAGCAAGCATTTAAAGTTGTCTTTTTTTTCTCTGCTAGTTTCCTTTGAGATATCACCAGGTTGAAGATCCTCTTAGGCACGTTTATTAAACTTTATTCACATATTTGCAACATTTTTTAATGATCTAAGGAATTTTTAATTCCAGTTACTCTGAATGGAAACTTTCCTCTGTAGTTGTCCTGAATGTTTCAGGCTAGTTCACACCACACCTTTTACCTTTTTTACTAAGTGTACAGCATTATATCCTGGGCACTTTGAACATTGTTAGTAGGGGTTGAAAGGTTGCCATAATTAAAGATATAAAAATCATATCCAGAAGACAGTTGTGACAAGTAGCCCAAGTCTAGAAACAACAAGTACAAAGCTGGTAACGTGCATGTAAAAGGTTTGGCTGTTAATATGTATTTTTTGTCTTGCGAATTTTGCAAGTAAGACTCCTGTGTTATTGCTTGTCCTAAAGAAATGCAACCAGATACATTTGTTTAGATAACTTCTATTTCATATGGACACTTTGAATTTTAAATGTCTTGGTAACAAACCAGATGTT
The DNA here is from genome assembly GCA_013398275.1 of Promerops cafer. NCBI lineage: Eukaryota > Metazoa > Chordata > Aves > Passeriformes > Nectariniidae > Promerops > Promerops cafer. The sequence goes on along the minus strand of VZSE01009980.1, from coordinate 59,176 downwards.
GTATGAGGATTCAGGGGGTGGGACCACAGCTTAGGGTTGATTGTTTTGCATTTCATCATATGCAATACATCAGTATCTTTAATCCATGTAATTCACACTGGTGTGGATACTAGTCAGAATGTATCATTTAACATACTTGTATATGAAAAATGTAAATAAAACCATTTAGAAAAATGATTGTTTTTGTTTAAAATGTCTGTGTTTCTTCAAAGCATTTTCTTCCCCTGTTTTACTTTAGTCTGGTTATTAATTCAGAAAGGAGAATGTTGTACATACCACCAAAATTATTCTGCTTGGGGAACTGACTTCTGTCAGGATGAAGTTGGAGTGATCAGAAGTCAAAGTAGAATAGACTTCTTGGCTGAGATTCTGTTTAGTGGTACTTCCAACTGAAAATACTATGTGTATCACAGGCTGATCTTAGTGAATTTCTTAAAGGAAGGCATCCCCATGATAATCCATGCCCACCCCACTAGCCAGCCACATTTCTCATGGTAAGCTTCTGCTTTGAGAAACTGCTGTACAGGTGCTCTGTACAAATACCCATATTGCACAGTCTTGACTGCCTCAGTCTGAGATTTTCAATCTTTTTTACAACTGTATTATTTATGATCTTTTCTTATTCATGTGTGGACTTGTTCCATTCCTGTTAATAAATGTTGTTCTGTCTGTGTGATTATTGTAGACTTGCACTAGAAAGTGAACGCACCTTCTTTTCTGTCTCTTCTGCTCAAAATGTCAATACAGGTGTGTGTACATCTTGCATAGTTCCCCTGGTCCTACAAGCTGTGTAATACCAGAAAGTTGCCCGCATACTGACATTTCTAGTTTGAGAAGATGCGTGCAGTACAACACTAGTGGATTTCTTCATCATTCTATTTTCTGTATTTGATCATTAAAAATACTATGGTGAAATTATAGGAAATTTTTGAAGTGGAAGCAATGCCTAATGAAGAGATTACTCTGAACCCTCTTCTATAGTGTGTTGCTATTTACACATGAATAAACACAAACTGCTTCCTGTTCTGTTGTGTTCTTTCCATGTGGGGTGACAGAAATATGTCCCTGTTAGACACGTTAGCTATGTACTCTTGTTCACAACACTTCTGAAGTCTCACTTTCGAATGTAACAAGGACAGTGAAAACTTACTGTGTGCTTTCTTTTGTTGACATCATTTGTTGATTCTTTGGTATTTTGAGGGGGGAATCTGTGTGTCATGTCAGGCACAAACTTGGGCTTCTTATGTCTGAACGTGAAAGAACCAGAAGTAAAAACAGACGTTTCTTGTGTATGCTGTATTTGCTATGGATTGGTTCTCCATCTGCTTGGGAGAGGGAAACTATAATTGTAATCTCTGTGTCTTTTCTATATCTCTTCCAGCTGGCAGCTGGTTAAGTTTCCTGATGTTCTTTATTCAGATTTTGAGAAGCATGATGATTGAGAGAACACTTTCCATTAAACCGTCTCTGCTAGTGCTACTGCATAAAATAATGTGTGACTGTTTGCTGCAGAATGTCTTTGCAGACTGTGGGAAGGCTTTGAGTCATGGCTGGGATGAAATCCAGTGACTTTTCTTAGCTGGAAGGTCTGTGGAAGCAAGCCCTTCCACATGGCATTCCTGTGTTCTATTAGTACCAGTGGTCTTCATTTACAAGTGTGCATTGGATTTCTCCCTTGTTTTTCTCTTGCGTTTTCTCACCAGTGGCTTCAGTGTGATGGGTGCTCCATATCCAGTGACAGTTTTGGATTTCTGCAATGACATGTCATGTACCTAATATCCTATGACTTTTTTTTTACATAAAACAATGTTTCTTACATAAAACAATTCAAAAGTGAGAAGAAGGAATGTGCATTGGTCCATAACTGTGTAACATTGCACAGGTAGCATTTGCTTTGTACACATTATATACATGTAGTTAACTACACGTGAGGACATATTACAGTAATTTGAATCTGATCTGTATTGGGGTTTAGCTGGTTTGGTAATGACGAATATTCATAATACAAAAGCATAGGAGCATTTCCAGGGTTCATTGGAACATTGTAAATGTTACATTTAGAGCATAGGCAGATAAGTAGAAAGGTGTTCTTTTTTAAGTGAGTTTGTGCACAGTTTCCAGTAATAACTTCCCTAGAGTGGAGTCCTGTTGCATCTTGAGACAAGACTGTTTGCTAGGCCCCGCTGTTAACCTGAAGTGTGGACAGCTGGGCTGTCTCTGTTGCCTTAAAAGCAGATTGGACAAGCCCTGTCACAGGCTGTGCCTGTATCCTAGTTTGCACCAGTTCCAGTGAGCACTCAGTGCTGATCTCTTGGCAGGTGCTGTAACCAGTGCTCTTGTAGATTGCTGAGCTCAAGGCTTTCAGAGCTTTAACATCTCTGATGTACTGCAAAAGGAGAGGAGTGAGTATGCTGAGGATGTGTGGTAATTTTACTCATGCTTTCACCCTGACTCTGAGTTTCAGCAAAACAGCTTGTACATATGTTTAAATTATATAGTTTTTATCCTTAATTCAAACTATTCCTCTAAATCAGCTAATTTGAAAAGTTTAATACTGTGATGGAGGATCAAGTGTCTTACCTCCTTCAATTCCTGTGATACATCTGGGTGAAACTTAAAGATTCTAATGAGAACAAGGTGCTCTGTCCAGTTCTTCATGGTTTGCATTAGTGCTTGAAATAGAGTCAGAAATAACCAGTGTGTGAAACTAGAACAAGAAATGACAGTACATTCTTGCTATAAACAATCTGATACTTCTGTATTGGTTTTTGTGAGAATGCATACATTGCTTAAAATGCATTTCAGGTCTTGCATTTGGACTAAAATAATGCCTAGTTGTTCAATTTATAGTATTTTCTATGTCCCTGCAACAAAGTCAACTTCCTTCAGCTGTTGTTCACCCTTGAAGTATACGTTTTCAAACACAGTTTTTACTGTTTAAACAAAATAAAAATCAACTCTCCGTTTGAAATTTAGATTTGCAAAAATGGGGTGGCAGGTGTGTAGTTGTATATGTTCTGTCCAGATAAAACAGATATGAAGTTAGCATGTGAGCTAACTTCATTGTGTTCAGTGGAACTGCATTTAAACATCAAACTATGTTTAAAATATTTTCTTAATTTAGGATTTTGATTATTTTAATTTTTATGAAGTGAAGACTTACTATAGGTTCTATGCCTGTGGATTCCTGAGGAATCTCTCAGACTGTGTATGTGCATCTGTGTTCATTTGTGTGTATATGTGTTTAGATAATAAGATCACACAGCATAATGTTATTTTTAAATCGTAGAGTAGAAATAGGAGTGGGTGAGCTTATCAGTGCAAATTGTCTACAGGTAATTTACTCAGGCTACCTAGAAGTTTATAGGTACTTAGAAAAATAATGTATGTAGAATATATTTAGAATTTCAGTGAAAAGGATTTTATTATCTGCAGCTTCAGTCTGAGTGCAAAAACATTGCTTGGTGCTGTGTGTAAAGGAGTGGGAGGATAGAGCTGGATTTCCTCTTTATTTTTGTTGTCTTGAACCCAGTATTGGCCTGCCTTTTCTCCATTCTTACCTACCCATCACAGTACTGGTTTTGTGTGTTTTTATGGGCAGATGCAGGAGTATATTCAGTGTAAGAATTGTGAACTCTCAGGTATTGCTGGGGGGGGCATATCTTTCAACATGTGCTTGCAGTTCATCTTTCAGATGACGAGGAGGTCCCAGGAGGCCTTGGCAAGAAGCTATCACAGCACAGCTCAGATGTGTTCTTTCAGTGCCATAATTGCACTGACCATTTCAGATGGGGCAGCAAGGGGGCTGGGGGTGGGATTCCCTAGTAATGAAGTGTTACTGCTGATTTGATCTAAAAAGTGAATCTCAAATTAATACCATGACAAACTTTTTAACATTGTAATTACTGCAGAATAAGTTTGGTATTATTGTTTTCTCTAAATTATGCTTAGGCCCTTGAATAGCTGCTGGTTAGTAATGGTATTGCATTTGTAAAGTGTGCTAGCACATTTAACAGCGTGTGATGGGCACTATATTGTAGAAACAGTTCTGAATTAATTTCTTTTAAACTTTCCCTGAAACATGGTTTAGTTAGTCTCTATAGGTTACTCTTTCATATGGTATCACAGATACTTAGAAGATTGTATTACAACATGCAGGAGCTTGAGGTACAAGCAGCCTTGCTATTGATGTTAATGCAGCAGGGGCTAGAATGATGGTAATTTAATCTATGTAGGCTTGCAGCTACTTAAAGATGTTAAGCATTTCTGATATACTATTAATACAAGCTGAAGATAAGTGACAGTGAATAAGTTTACAAAAAATTGCTTTTGTAACACATTTGTTTTTGGAAGCTTAGCTTGCAGTTTTTCTTCCACCAGCTATGTCAATTGACCCCTTCCCAAGATTTTCCATGGCATTACTGTAATTAATAGTTTTAGTTACCAGCAGTGTGCTTTGGAAGTGTCCCTGCACAGCCTGACGGTGCAGACAGGTTTGTACATGAAGAAACATTTCCCTCATACCAGATCAGAACAGCAGGCCCTACACTGAGAGCCTTAGTCTAGCAGGTTTCGTTTCACTGGGGGAATTTTGTCATTCTGGTCCTGACTGACTGTGCCTTCGGGAATTTTAAATTCTGCCTAATTGCAGGGTTGTGCTAGGTATTCTTACTCCATGTGATGATGGCCAATAGCTGGCTAAAAAGTGACTAGGAGAAAGTACAGTTCATTTATAATAAAGAACATAGAGTTCAAATGGACTGGTTGTAAATAGACAGGGATAGATGTTTAAAAGCACACATGTGAATGTTAGCCCTGGAAAACCCTATTAGATATTTAAGGTTTTCTTTGTAAAAATGCACTCTTAAAATAGTCCCAAATGCATGACTTTTTGGTCCAAGTCACCTGAAGAAGTGCAGTGGGTGCGAGCTAAATACAGAGCAGGGTCCCCATCCCTACTCCACCCCCTAAGAAAGAAACTGCTGCCCTGGTACCTTAATCGCCCGTGATTGTTGTCCACCCATTACCATTCCCCAGGAAAATGTTATCAGTAAATTTAGCTCAACTGAAATTCTGCAGGGAAGTACTTGAGCAGGATGGGAAAGCACCTCAGAATGTTCCACAGTATTTGCTCTTGATAAAATATCCGTGCTTGTAAGCCTGAGCAGGAAACAGACTGTATGATTTATTGTTAAAGGATAAAAATTTAAATTCTCCCACATAAGTTGTGACTAAACTTAATTCAGGCCTCACTTTTTTTGCGGGGGAATTCAATTTCAGATTGATATTTCAATGATATGATTGAATTCAGATTTTGCATATATTGATATGCAAAAGCACATGCTTTTTTGTATGTGTTCAGGATGGTTTTTAGATTAAAAGGGAAGTACTGTGGAACTTCAAAATTAGCTGACAGACTTGAATTTAGGAATATTTTTCTGTCACTAAGCAAATGGAGGTAAGTTTTGTGCTAGTAGTCTTAGCTGTTAAAAAAAAATACTGCTGTATTATCAGCTATTTTCAAAAGAAAAAAGGCACAAAGTTAGATATGACATATTTATTTGTCATTTTGCTAATGCTCCCAAAATTTGGGTTTACCCCTAGAAAAGTTGTGAATAAGGTCAGCTGTGGGTTTTTTAATTTGCCAGTGAGAAGAGTACCGGTGTTCTCAAATAATCGAATTTGATAATTCTGGTTGATATTTTGTCCGAGTCAAATGAAGACCCTGCACTGAGGAGGTGTCATTAGACTTCTAGCAGCCTGTCATTTCTGCACAAGCTTCAGAGTCAAACATTTTTCACTGCTCTTGTAGTGTACCTTTGTGCCTCTAATGCATGGAACTGTTGAGCAACTGCTGAGTTGTTGCTGCAGGTGCTTGAACCCTGTGGTAGTACCTGTGTTTGCCTCCCAGGCTGGCAGAGTTGCTGTAACTGTCTAGAAAATGCTGGTTTTCACCTGTGAGCAGAGATTTCTGCCGCAGCCAATACTGAAAGTCAGTTCTCAAGTGCTGGCTGACTCAGTCAATCACAGAGGTTTTGTAGTGATGCTTCACCATGTTGCTGAGCCTTCAGAATGGATTTTTTAAGCCTGCTGTGTCACCATGATGACATGCACCCAAACCGAGCTGAGCACCATTGCACCAAGTTTGGACGGGGGAGATCCACATCTTTTTTTTGGAACCTTGGCTGCCTTGCTGGGAGCTGCACCTTCTCAGTTTAGAGGGCTTACATTATGTTTAGGTAGCAAGTCTGTTTTTTTTGTACTTAGCAAAATATTTCCTGGAGGTTATCAGTTAAGCTTCTTTGTTAGTTACGTCACTTTTATGGAGTGCTTTGGTATTGTCTTGTGCTTGGTGCTTTTATATCAAACCTGCTCTTGGCTTCCTAGCTTAAAGCAGCAAAATAGAAGAAAAAAGAGCTGTCTTAGGATTTCTGAGATCCCTCATGTGCTTCTATGCAAATTCAGTTAGCTGGGAGTCTACATACCATTTTTAACAGCATGCATTAATTTTCTTTTTGCAGGCATTTGCAGCATTCTGTAATGCAAGTGCTGTCTGAATGTATTCTGTATTTACATAACAATGCACCTAGCCTAGGAGTCAAAGTCAAATCCTGACGGTCTGAATCAAATAATTGCCTGCTGTCCATCTATTGAAGAAGCTCTTTTCAGCAGAAAGTTTAGAACACTTTACCATGGGCTTCTGGATGATCAATTATAGCAGAAAAGCCCCAAAATGCTTGGTTAGAGGGGTAGGGGAGAGAAGTATCAAACTGAAAAAATGTTCTGCTGTCTCAAAACAGCAGTTCTCTACTATGTGGCTCATTTTGCATGGCCAGCATTTGGTGGTGGTGGGGTGCAGAAGAAAACACACTTGTCCCTGTGAAAAGCAACAAAGAAATGAGATTATGAGTACCAAACAGGGCTTTTCAGCCAAGAAGCTGTAGTTGTTCTCAGTGTTCTCTAGGAAGGGGGGCAGAACTGCCAGCAGTATTTATTTGTTGTGTACAGGTGTCTGTAAAAGTAGCACATTTCTGGTCAGTAAGCAGGTGTTCTTTCTAGCATGTGGGTCAAGGCTGACCTTTTATTGGCAAGGCTAGGGGTTTACCTGTGGCAGTTTCTTTTCATTACTCCAAAATCAGAATCTTTCGCTTCAATACGTGACCCTAACTCCTCGTATTTCTTCTCAATATACTGAGAGGAGGGATAGGTGGCAGGAAACTGGGAGGTCAGTTGTGTTCCATCTCTCTTGTTTAGGCTACAAGGGCTGTGAGTTTCTGTACTGCTTTTCTGCATTTCATCTTCCTCCTAAGAGGTTAAGTAAGCTGCAAATGAATGCACTTGCCTAAGCTGCATGGGAAATGACCGTTAGCACATGACTGCTATATTGAAATCTGACATCAGAGCAGCTCTTCTCTCTGCTAACCCAACACCAGTGAATTGCAAATAGGAACAACATCATGAATTGTCTTTACAAGTCTTTTGTCTTAGAAGTGCAGCTGACTTAAATGGGTTTTAATCCTATAATTCTGATAGCATAGAGTGTATAGAAAAAAGCCCACAAACAAAAAAGGAACGAACCTCACGTAAAGTGTCAGTCATTTTGAGCTGACCTGTAAAATTAAAAGACTTCAGTGTTGAGCTAACCCCTCACCTTTCAGTGGCAATATCTACATTTCATTTCTAAAGCATTGGAATGTGTGATCTGTGGTTTTATTTTCCAACTTCAGTGCATCTCTACTTAGCCAATTATTCAAGTTGTGAAGTCACTTACTAAGTTACCTAAGTACTAACATTAACTGACAGATTTAAAAGTAGCTATACAAATACTTTTGTCTTGATTCTGTTTTTTGAATAAAGGGACTTTTCCTATGGATGGAACTTTAGCAGGCTTAGCTTTAACCTTTGAGGGCATGAAGCTGATATTTAGGGAAGGAGAAGAGGAACTCACTTAAAAAACTCTACTTGTATGGTGTTTAAGGGGAAAAGCAGCATAGCATTTAAATATTCTAGAAACTTGAGGGGTTTGTAATACAAGCAGTCTCATTAGTTAGGATAGTAATTACACTCAAATTCAACTATTCTGGAAAGAGGATCCAGAGTAGTTATGCAGAGCCTATCCATAAAAAGTTTTTGGATCAAGTTTTTACCAAAAAGATTTGCATTGTTCATGTGGTTTTGGATTAGGTTGTTGGTGATGAGTCCAGATGTGGTAGATAGTGAGGAGACCCTGCAGTAAAACTTCTGTCTTGAAGGAAACTATTTTAGCACTGAATGCTGTTTTGATAGTGAATTCTGTTTTCTCTTCATGGCCAAAAGACAGAAATCTGGGTGTTTAATTCTGTGATTGACTCTTCAGATACAGTCTTTCCTTTTCCAATATTAATTTAATATCATAGATGAGATTTCTCGGTAACTATGGTTAAGAATATGCATTCTCAAGACAGATGTGGGAATTTCCTTGATTTCTGACAGATGTAAAAGATTTTTGAGGAGGGCAACTGCCTGTATTAGAAAAATAACTTGCCTGAACTTCAGCAGAAATACTTCATTAGTGTAAACCAAAAGCAGCTCAGTCATCATCTGAGGCAAATTATTATCCTAGTTTAGTAAATAACTGACATAATCCTGTTTCTTAATGATTTCATAGGAAATCCATGGCAAAGCCAGGAACCACATCCCTTCCTTTAAAGATTCATTTTGTAGCCCTGCAGTTGAAGTGTGCTTGGTTTGGGTTTAGTGGGTTACCTTTGGTAGGATTTATTTTGTAATGCAGGGTACAATATACAACATCTTGTCAGCTGCAAATCGATGCTGGGATGGAGTTGCAGAGAATTACTTGTGCCTGAGCATTATTCTGCACTATTAACTTTGAGATTTCTGAGTTATGGTTTCCTGTGATGAGGCAGCTGGCTTGTGTGGTCAGACATGATCAGTCTAATGGTTTTGAGAACCATTCTCTGGGCCATTTCTGCCACAAATTATCGGAAAATTGCTCTTTATGTTCTAAGAACAGAGGCAAAATATTAAGAAAAATTTGTTCTCTGCTAATGGGCCAAGCTGGTCTTGTGCTAATGTTACAAGAGTAAGAAGATTATGCTGTATGATATAATTACATCTTCTAGTACCATTTTTACCCTTTGAATAACGTTTATTCCTTTTCCTTAGGAGAATTGCTTGTTTGGCTGGCTTTACTGAGGAGAGCCTTTGTGAGACCAGTTCCATGCTAGAAAATGTGAGCCATTAATGCAGGGCCACTGAATGAACTTGACCACCCCAAAGGGCAGCAGTTCTTTCTGGTCTTAAGATACCTTCATTTGGGCTATCAGCCCTTTTTGCTAAGTCACTGTGGAGGCTGCCTTAGAGATGTGTAGCTTTTTTAAAACTTTATATTCAAGGATCTCTTTGAGAAGTAAGATCTCTTTGAAATTATAAATTGTTCAGGTGTACTTTTAACATATGCTTGGTGAATGAACAAAGATTTATTCCATAAAAATTATTATTTTTTGATAGCCATTTTTTACTAAAAGAAATTCTCTGAAATACTGTAATTGGCAGTTTGGAAAAAATATGCTTAACAAACTTAATCCTTTCTGCCCTTTTATGCAAACCCTTTTCTTCAAAAAAGAATGTGTCAAAACTGTAGGCATGTGATGAGTATAGTGAGAAATTATAAAACTGTAAACCTAATGGGGAACTCGGTGCCCCCTAAAATACCCCATTTTCCCCAGCTATAACCTCAAATTACAGAGTAAACTGCCACTTTCTTAAAAAATTTGAGGATAGCAAAATGAATGCAGGAATGATTTTTAAATGGCTGTACATTACTGTAATGGACGCTAATTTCCGATAGACATGAGAAAACATGATGATTGCAAATTAAGAGTCTTAATTTATTAAATCTTAGGTCACAGCCTTGAAAGGTGTGAGATCTGTGTAGTGGAACAATTAGCTTTTTTTCCCCTAGGTAGTGATGCCTCACATATTCTTTATTCCATGTAATCTGTTGCACTGGTTTGACACCTGCCTTGTTTTTAGGTCTGATGTTGCAAGGAATTTCCAGCTTGGATTATGGGGTAGAGCCTGTCTGGTGGCACTGGCAGACTGCAGTGGATCTGTGCCCCTCAGATAATAGGCACTGGTGCCTATTATCTTATTAAATCAGCTGAAAAAAGCATTAGAGGAGTGCCTGTGTCCAATTCCAATGGCCCTGCTGAGGGACTGTTCTCTTTTGAAAAGCAGTTGAAGTAGACAAATGTTGTAATTTGTCTGATTTTACAGATTAGGGATCTCTAGCCCAGTGAGGTGGGCCAAATACCTTGGCTTTAGGCTTCCCTCTTAATGTAACTTTTTCAGTGATCTGGCCAACAGCTAAGACTGCAAATCTTTAATTTATCTCATTGCATTTTGTCATGTTAGAGATTATGTTGCAATCCATGGGGGCTATATGTGCTTTTGAGTCCTATAATTTGAGAATTAAATGATAAAAAATTAATTCTAGGAGAAAAATCACTGCTGCTTTGCATACTTCTAAGAACTGCAAAGGATCCCATTCGATCTGTGAATGTAAGCTATCCAAAAACACATCCTCCCGCTGCTTCTGTAAAGTACAAAAGACATTGAGAAAGGAAGGAGAAGCAGAAGTGAACTAAAGCATGTAGGGAAAACCAAAATTTCTAAGTTGGGAAGGAAGCAAGTTTGCAGGGCTGTGAATGTGGGGTGGCGTTTTCCACTGTGGCTTAAAGGGAATGTTAAATTGAAGAGGAAATTACAAGCCACGGGGCATATTGAAAATTGACTTTTCATTAAAATGAGATTGAGAATCTGGTTATGAAGTAGAATTGAGCTAAAACATAGTGGGTGCTTAGCATTTGTAAATTACTTCATACAGCTAATATTACATTCCATTTCATTATGGGCAAATTGCCTAAATAAAAAAGGTAATGGTTTTCTTGAGTTGGAGAACATATTAAAGAGTGGGTGGAAACCGAGCAAGGAAAAAAGGCTGGCAGTGCTTGTGTGAGCTATCCGGGAGCTTCATGAAAGAACAGCCAGTTCAGTAGACTCACAGGAAAAGAAAACTTAGACATGGAGCAGTTCTCTTCTTCACCCCCAGTTTCTGGGCAGTTTTTAAATGTCGGAGCCGTAGGGTGGTAAGGTAACAGAGAAGTGGCGCTGTCTCTCTTTGTTTTGAAGAGCATAGAGTGTGCTTTTCATCATGAGTTAAAAGGGCTATTTTTGCACCTTCATTACTAACCTGTGAGAGATGTTTGCAGTAATGGGGCTCAGTTAGTCAGGAAGAATAGCAGTGCAAGTAGTAACAGGTGGGTTTGGTGTTTAAACATAACTGCAGATTGGGGTGAGGGGTATGTTTGGGGTTTTTTTAATGAAAGTGTATTCTGGAAAGAAAGTAGAACTCCAAAGAAAAATGAGAAGAGATAACAGTAGGATGGTGTAGATAGGAAGAAAAAGACACATGAAAAATGGCTTCTTTTTGATAATCAGATTAAAAACAAGAGATGTATTTGATGTCTGAAATAAATGAAGTAGGGGGTGAATCAGTGATTGCAATTCAGTATCATTCGCCTATCAGAAAAATCACTGAAGAGTTTTGTCACCATAGATTGTTTTTTTAAGGCAGCCTATAAATAAATATTTCTCTGTACACCCTCTGTCTAGTCTCTTGAGAGTGGTACCTGAAAATTATGCTTTCTTTTCAAAATATTAACATGAAGGAAGGCCCTTCCTGCAGGACCAAGAGGACAGAATTTTTTGTAAGGGGGTAGAGGCAGATAGTACTCCTGCAGATTTGTCTATTTGTGAAAATTAATCAAATTGCACTAAGGTGTAAACCGAAGCACAATTGCCCTTTTTAGTAGCTCTGTCTCTGAGCTCTTATTTGTTGTGAAGCATTTGCTCTTTACACTAGAGTAGGTATTTAGGAATTAGATGGGGTAGGTAGTTCTTTTATATTCCAAACTATATTATTAGTAGCAAAGTTTATTTACTGCAATGCATTAATCCTTCATCACTTCTAGATCAATGTTTACTGTAAGTAACGGAGAAGTTGTCCATATTCTCAGGCCTTGTATTACTGCACTTCTGGAATGCAGTTTGCTCATACCTAAGCATTTTCTATTCAAGTATTTGTATGGATTGATTCCTTTCCTGATGCATCTGAAAATTAAAGGTACTGGGTCTTTCAGTCCAGTAGATTAAACAAAAAGACATCTTCCACTTGCTGATTTTTTAAATTGGTAATTATTTGTTTACATAGTTTTTCTAACTAAGAATGACTCTTAACACTGTTTAACTGGGGAATGTTACTCTGTCTGCAGAAGGGCATTTCACAGGGTCTTCTTTTGCACCCTTTTCTGAAGCTGCCTGCTCTGAGCTGCTCCCTCACCACCCTCAGGCTGATGCAGCTGGGTTCCTTTCTTTCCCAGACTTCCAGATAAATCTAGTTTTATGTTTGCAGTTTCGGAAATAGCCTTTCCAAGTCTTTGGTCTAATTTCTGCAGTTAGTCAGTGAGGGAGATGTTCAGGCAGAGATTCTCCAGGCTGCTGCCTCTGAGAGGCGAGATGTTGGTAGAGTGTGTTACGTTGATATGCTTTGGTTAATCATTTCTGAAGGCTGTTGCAGGTTTTATTAAAGGCCTGGGGTGATGAGGCTGTAATGAGAATTTTCAAGAAGTTAAGAGAGTGAGGAGCAGTCTTGCATATTACTGCCCATTCATGCAGTGGCTCTCTGTCTCTGCCACTGCCCTGTCCCCATTTCATGCTGCCACTTAGTTTTTTATGAAAATTGCTGCCCTTTTCCTAATTATTATTTTTCCTGTAGACATGACCACCTTTTTCTCTTGAAAATGGTAATGTGGCTGAGAATTTTGTTAATAAAAGTCAGCTTTCTCACTATCTGTTCAGTGAGTGCCTGTTCAACTATTTTTGAGTGCAGGATATTAACTGGTAATTGGATTTACAGAACTGCAGCTTTGCTTCATTAGTAGAGCCAATATTCTCAGTTACTGTAAAGTTTTTTATTCTTAGACACTGTGAGCAAACTGAAAGTGTATCTATCCATCCTTACAGTGTATGTGACACCTCAAGCATGATGGGGATCAGGAAGCTGGTGGAACACTGGGACAGGCTTCCCAGAGAGGTGGTCAATGCCCAGAGCCTTGTGGGGTTTAAGTGTCATTTGGACAGTGCCCTTAAGAACATCCTTGAGCCTTTTGTCAGCCCTGAAGTGGGACTGGGTGATCAGGGTAGGTTCCTTCCAGCTGAAATATTCTATTCTTAGGTTTCCTCAGAAGCAGATTACAATATAGTGGGGGTTTTCCCCCCTCTGCATTACAGCTATTTTTTTTAGCAGCTGTGAGTGAATCCCGTTTTTCACGTGATATATCTAGTGGAAACAACATGGCTTTTAAATTTTGATGCCATGGTTCTGGAAGCTCTAGAAATAGTCCTTGTAAATAGTAGTTGGAAGCATTTAATTTAGAATAATTTTAAGGAACTTTTCAAATTCCATTTTATGGCAGACTTCGAAATTGAAACGTATAACCAGGTGAATGTGAAAAATTACAGTTCTGAATGAAAATATGTAGAATCTCATCTTGCTGCCTGTTGAGAAAATGAGTTTTCCCATGGTCAGTGTACTCTATCTCTTCCTTGCAGGCTTTACTAATAGCAAGATAAAAGCTGTATTTTCACAGGGAATATTAAAACTCTGAATGAAGACAGCAGAAATACCTAATAATTCAAGCCTTATCTGGTACAAATCGTAGCAAAACAATATATTACAGAAATAATATCTGCAATCACATGCTAATGTTTTTAAATAAAGGATTTGGAATATCTGGTACAAATGAAATATATGCTTTTTTCAGCATACATAAAATAAGTTTTGCATGCAGTTATTTAGACAGTGATAGTCCAGCCTCCTTGGGTTAATGACCACGGGGAAGTGCTGTGCTAGCCCTGCCTTTTCCCTGTGTTTCATGTGCTTGGGCACAGCTTGGGTTGCTGTTTGCAAAGGCCATGGCTGTTCCCTGACCTGTAGGAAAATGGGTTTGTCACGTTTAGTGCTCACACAATTAGTCACTGACTGGGAGCCTCAGCAAACAGCAAAAGGCTGAATGTGCTGAAGATAGAACAGAGAATTTGCATCTCCATCCTTTTAGAGATGCCATTCCTTTGAGGTGGTCTGAGCAGTTTGAACTGCTGTGGTCCCTAGCCTGTACTTTGGAAACAGAGAAATGTGAATTTATTTTGTTACACCCACAGTTATGTACTGCTAGAGACCCAGATTGCACCCCACTGTGCTTGACAGTGGGGAGTTGATTGCTTCATGCTAACAATCAAGATGTAAAAAAAAGAAAAAAATAAGTGGTCAGCCCAAATGGATTCAGTGATAATAAATTTTGTGTAGTCTGATTTTATTTTTAAAATGTTAATTTTATTTATCTAGTACCCAGTCGTGTAACTGTCAATGAATATAGGTTTTCCACAATGAGTTCCCTTCAGTTAACAAAATATTTCCAAATACATATATTTAGACTCTGGTTGTAATTTTGTACTGTGAAACAGATACCGTGTATCTGGTTTTTTAAAAAAAAACCCCAAACATTAAGGACGGTGCATGCCTTTTAGTGTTTGTAACAAAACCAGATTTTGGGAAAATCCTCAAAAAGGTAACACCCATGTAGCTGTGGTGTTTCTTTCTCTCCCAGTTTGGCCCTCATCAGCTGCTGCAGTCTCAGGGGTGCAGAGTGTTTCTCTTCAGGTCCGAAAAACCTTGGAGAGTAGTGCAGGGACAGTGGGGGCAGTAAAGAGAGCAAGAGGATCTACCTCACCAAGGGGAGAGAGCTGGAGGGAGTGAAAAAGGGAACATCAGATTTTCTGCTGGAGAAATTTTTTTTTCCCCTGGAAAGTAACAACTGATAGAAAATGGAGTTGGGATATAGAAATAAATCAAACCATGCTAGTCCTTAATTATCACGTATTAAATGTGCTTCCTTAAGATCTTGATGGAAGAAGAGGTTAGAGGTTAAAATGAAAAAGCTGAAGAGGTTAAAATAAAACCGGGGTGCTTTTTAGGCTTGTGTTGCATGTTGCCCGACAACTTGAACTAGTATTAAGTCTCTAGATTAGTAAAATCACTTGCCTTGCATAATCATAAATGATTCATGTGTCTTGTAAAAGTCTGTTTAAAAGGGTGAAGTGCTGTGTAATTTGTGGATTAAGTTTTGCCCTTCAATGTTTGTGAAGCTTGTTATAGGGAATTACGTTGTGTGTTCTGGGAAGAAATTTGACTTACATTATTAATTCATCTTGTACAAGGATGATACAGTAGTGACTTAAATTTCTTACGGGAGCATCAAATCTGAAGTTACTCTTTTAGCAAAACAGGTGGAATTTCTCCTTGTCACGGGCAGAGGAAGGCAGGTTCAGGTGTGTTTTGCCACACAAAGGAATGTCCAAGCATAGCTGGTCAGACTGGGTAGTCTTCAAGGATGGAGAGGAGACATTCAGTACACAGATTTTGCCTTGGAATGAGGGTATCCCTCAGCTCATTGAGTAGGAGATGGCTTTGTGGTGGAGCCGCTCCTATGTGTCAGGAGAATAAGCTGCTGTAAATATCTTATGTTTGTCTTTTAAGAACAAAATTACAGTATTAATGTCAGTTCTTGGATGCTTTCCCACATCTCGTCACTGCCTGTCACAGTGTCTGTCATAGGAAAACCAAGAAATGTGTGGTGGTGGGTCCTGGAGGCAGCGCCTGCCCTTGCTGGGGATGGGCTTTCCCTGAGCCAGGGGTGTTTGCTTGGGTGTGGTGAGCCAAAAAAGGCAAACAGATTCCTGCAGGAGACATGCTTTTCCATTGAGAGATCCAGTAAGCGTTGGCCAATATTGCTTTGCTTTCCTTTTTAAACAAATCCTTCTGCTTGCCAGCCTCCTAACTTCACTGGTACTAAGCTTTCTGAATTTTTAGATACCAAACCACCTGTGTGGATTTAACAAATACGGAACGCTGACTTGAAGTCCAGATGTGGTCAGCAGCTTTTCATATATATGATAATCACATAGCAGATATTTTGCTTTGAGTCATAACACATGCAAATAAAGAATATACCTTCTTTTCTTCGCAAAGTAGTTTTCTTTTCAAGGTCTTTGGTTCTGGGAAGTGCATGCAGTCTAATTGATACGTATTCCTTGTGCTCCATGCTTTGATGTTGCCGGGTGACAGTGCTGCCAGGAGCTACTAAAGTTGCTGACACTGTTTACCTGGCTGCACCTGGGAGGCCAACTCATTTTTTGCCCTGTCTGCTTACAGCTTTTCCTTCTGAGCTCTTAAAAATTATTTTTCATCTTGGTACTGAATAACTAGAGGGTGATGCCTTTTGTCAGTGGCAGAGCCATGAATTAATTATTTAATTTATGCAAAATAATTCATACTATCTCCTATCTCACTCTGTTTAAAAAAGAAAAATAATCCTGCGTATCTTGTTGAAGGTTTCGGTTGAGTTAAGTACAAGGGAAAGAAGGTACAGGCAGCTATCCTGTGTGCTAAGACACAGAAACCAAGATTCATTTGTTCTTTTTCACTCAGCCAAGGATAGCAGGAGATTTCAGGGAGTGGGACGCATAGACTGAGAGCTCTATCTCTTTAGTGAATCCTTTTCATATTATAAGAGGTGCTGAGGGACATGAAAAATTACTGTCAAAAAAGGATGAAGTGAAAATGTTTTGGGTTTTTTTTTTTTTTGGACTCTTTGCAAGACACAATTACGTTTACATTCCTGCCATCCTGGATTGTGTGGAATTCTTTTAGCCTGGGTGGGATACTGCTCCAGTTCGAGTATGGTACAGACAGAAGGGTCCAGTAAGCCTTGTGTGCCAATAAAATTTTTTTCCAATATTATTTCAATTCTCTCATTTTTAACTGATCTTTTTCAGGAGTGGGAGAAATGGGGATGGCTCTTTTAAGCCTCTCAGGCCCAGGGTGTTGCAGAAGTAGAGATGCTCCGGGAACAGGAGGCGGGGTGTACTTATTTTAGATCTCCTGCAGTCCATGTCTCCTGATGCATCCATTTAAAATTCTGCTGTGCTTTAGAGTGGGAATGATATAAAATGAAATAATGAATCTCTGGTGCAAAGAGTGCTGTTTGCTGCCTACACTGTGCTCCTTGGGGAAATGGAGAGGTGCTTGTGTTTCACACCACAATAAAGGCTGGGCATCCTCTAAGTAAACAAAGAGCAGTGAGATTTAAAAGGGGAGTTTGATGCTTTACAAAAACGGAACACACCATTACAAATCCTTATTTCATTAAAGGTGCTTTGTTTCAAGGCGTCTTTTAAGGGTATTGTAATTTTCCTTGTGTGATCAGGGTGTGTCTGTAGAGATTGCCTAGCATGCTACCATAGCTAGAGCTAACAAATACATGCAGGATGCCACTCTGTCCTCCTCATCAGTCTCGTGCTTTCCTTTGTCCTGTCTGAAAGGCAGCCTGTTAGCTGGGGTCTGAATTCCACCCCCTGCCCTTGTGGTGTATGTCTGAATGAATGAAACTGCTGCTGGCATGTGAATGTGCTTTGGTCCCTCTTCCAAGGGAGCACCAGGGCTGGGGCAGCTGTGGAAAAACAGGTTCTCCGTGGTTATTACTCCCTTATTCAGCATCAGCAGATTGGAGCAAAGTGCACTTTGAAAAATGAATATTCAAGTATAATACATTTATTAGCCAACTAGTTTTGTAAATACAGTATTTTACCCTTAATTTACTGAATCTTGGTCTAGAAGCTCTGGTACCTAAATCTATATCTACACTGAAGGCAAGAGGTTCCTTGAAATAAAAGGCTAAGTCTAGGTGTTCAAACCAGAAAGCAAATTTGCCTACTGGTACCTACACTTTGGAATTTAAGAATTAAAAATAAAAATTAAAAAACTGCTAATTTTGCAACAAGGTACATGACTTTTATATGTTTAATTATAGTTCTGCAATGTTATATGGTGTTTTGGTGTAATTAGTTTAGGCAGACAAAGTACAAACTGGAATGCTATAGTACTGTATGAAGAATATATTCCTACTATTCTAAAATAGTTTCTTAAGTGATTTGTTTTTTTTCTGCTTCCCTGTAGATTAAAGCAAAAAATTATGACAAAGTGGAAAAGGTGAGTCATATTAATATATGTAATATATCTCTATAGCAAGAACAAGTACCTCGTGATTGGGCTAAATCAGATTGAAAAAACGCTGTAGCTCTCACTGAATGTGAAACACAGATAAAAAGTATCAGTAATGCTGACTTGTTGCTACCAAGCTCTAATCAGTGAGGTGTGCAGGGCGGTTTCTCTGCTTAATTCTCTCGAGTTCCCTTGCGTAGCATGGAGATGCTTTAAACAAAAGAATGAGTAGTTTAACTTATTCCTTCTTATAAATCTCAATCATAATTACAAGGTTTGTTTGAATTCGTTTTGTATAGCTTTAAAAGTAGAAAATTTCTATATCTGGAATCCTGATCACGTCTTCTTGATGTATTAAACAGTTATTTCAGCGCTGCCTTATGAAGGTTTTACACATTGATTTATGGAAATGTTACCTTTCCTATGTACGAGAAACCAAGGGGAAGCTACCTAGTTACAAGTAAGTTCCCAGAGTTGCTCTGAATTATTCTAGTTTTATGGTGAATTTCTTCTTGATTTTAGACCAGGGGATGGGGAGGAACCTGGGTGACAAATCTCTCTGGGGATTTTCTGTCAGAGTGTTGGGGGGTTAATATATAATCTGCATTTAGAAAACATTAAAGTCTCTTAAATTGAGCTTGCTGATTTTGGTTCCTTAGTCTGGATTCCTCTAACAGGATGGGATAAGAGCAGCGGAGGAGCTGGTATATCAATGCCAGTTCCCTGCAGATGGGATTGGTAATTAAGCCAACCTAAAACACATTTCTTCCTCTTTGTCCTTGCCCTCAGTGTCCTGTTTAGAGTCTCCACAAAATTTAGCATTGGTTCCAGATGAGACCAGTAGCAGTAAAGAGTTCAGGAATTGGAAGAAGTTTTGGAATACATTAAAAAGTAATAAAATTTAGGGTGTCAGAATTTTGGGATATGTTAATCTTCATTCCTTTTCAGTTATTACATTTTGTTTGTTTATATTCATGTGGGTTGAGTTTCAAAAAATACCAGTGACTTCCAGCATCTACAAACTGTTTCTTCCCCAGCTCACCATAATTTCTTTGCACTATAATTGGCAAAATGAGTAACGCATTAACAGAGAAAATAAGCAAGGGGTTTTAATTTATTTTTACACAACAGTTTTGAAACAATTTTAGAAGTGTCAGTTTATTCAGTTTGCCTTTCCTCTGTTTCTCCTGCTAATGTGGTCAAGGAGGTAATAAAGTACTGAAGTGTGTTTGAGTAAAGGAAGCTAGGAGAAAAGTTGGGGAGAGAAAAAACAACTTTCACTGAAACTTAACCAAGGAAATTCTGTAAACATTTTAAATTTGAGGGAAAGTACTTTGAATTTGGGGGAAATAAGAAATCATGTAAAGTATTCTGAGCAGTTTCCACACAAGGGAGTTACTCCTAATTGTCCCAGCCTTTTGGGGTTCCTGGAGAATTACAGAAAGGTTTGGGGAACTCTGAGGGGAAAGAATAACAAACCATGGGTGCATCTGTCAGCTAAGAAGATGTGGAGAGCAGTTGGTTTCTTCTCAACTTCATGTCGTATTTGTGGATTTCCACTGACTTGGGGTGGGCCAGGAACTGTTAAAATGCTGGATTGCCACCAATGGATTTAAATAATTCTTGAATAAAACAAACAACCAAAACCCCAACAGAATCTAAATAAGGAATTTAAAGCTATCTGAATACCAATTTTTTGCTCTCAGCTGTTGAATGGTATTCCTCATTCCTTGATGTTTGGTTAGAATTTGCTGCACAAAAGAATACTCTTAAATAAAGAATTTTTAAAATACTAAACACTTGCTTTATGGTCTTTGTGGTTCTTTTCCTCAGAGAAAAAATGGCTCAGGCATATGATTTTGCTCTGGATAAGATTGGCATGGAAATCATGTCATACCAGGTATGTTTTCTTAATCAAAACACATTTTATTTCTAACTTTATGACAAGTACAGCTAACCATTGGTTTCACTATATGTAATGTTTTTTCTCACCTAGATCTGGGTGGATTACATCAATTTTTTGAAAGGCGTGTAAGTACCTGAAAATTACCTTTTTTTAAGCTGAGTTAATGCAGTGCTGATGTTCCTGCCAGTTGTGACCTGTCATAGCTGATGTTGCTCTCTCTCCCCACTGTTTAGAGAAGCAGTAGGATCTTATGCAGAAAACCAGAGGATCACAGCTGTCCGTAGGGTTTACCAGCGTGGTTGTGTGAACCCCATGATAAACATAGAGCAGCTCTGGAGAGATTATAACAAATACGAAGAGGTAACCAACAACGGGATTCTTTGTGACATTCAGAAAGAAATAATTATCATGTAATCAAATATGGTGTCCAAGCTATATCCACTAAACACGTATGTATAAAAGAGATGACCAGCAGTATAAACACATTTTTCACATGTAGTATGTACCAACTCTTGTGGCAAAACTCTGCAGATACCTGAGTGATTTTTAATTTCTTTCAAAGACCCTCCATGAGATTCATTTGCCTGTCCCATTTCCCAGCTGGCCCAGTGGAATTGCTGGTGAGTGATTGAGTGAGACATCACTGTCCTCAGTGATGGAGCTGGAGCAGCTCAGCTGGCAGTGAGGGCTTGTGTCCCCAAGGAGGCACTCCCCTCCTTTCACTTAGAGTCAGACGGGGTCAAATGGCATTCAGCTGGGATGGTTTGGACTTCCTCCACGGCATTAAGTTACATGGTCTCAGTGCTTAAAAATGCTCCTCACCATCCTTCACCTGAAGCCATTCCAGCACCCCTTCAGGTGAGTCTGCTCCCACACTGCCTTCAGCCAGCGTAAGCTCAGCTCACTGCCCTTCTGGGCTTACTTGTAGCTGCACCTTTAGAGTGTATTTTTAAACACATCTGGTGACAGCTGGTGACCAACCAGCCCCAGTCAGCAGCAGTGTGAATGCAAAGCTGATGTGGATGCCCTCATGCTCAGCACTGCCAAGCAGGGATGCTCATACAGCACTGGTCCTGCTGGTTGTGCACAGGCATGGTCGCTGTGGGTCACTGTGCCCTGAGCAGGAAAGAAGGGCCAGTTTCTCTTTCCTTGGTGCTAGTTATGCAAGTTGTGAGCTTGGTGCCCTCTCATATTTATAAGGCCGTGGTGCTTAGCTTGTGGGAGAACCTCCGGGTGGGAAAACCTCTGGGTGGGAGAACTCCAGGCATCCCCAGCCATGAGCGTGTACTGTGACAGCTCATTGCCCCATAGGTGTTTGGGGACACCACAGATGTCCCTGCTCTCACCGGGGAGGATACCCAGGACACACCTTCTCCAGTGTAGGAAAATCCCCAACACAACTTCCCCATAAACCACCCCTTCCCCTCCCACGCAGCAAGCAAAGGCTGTCACTGCTGGTTCCTCCAGCTTTCATTTTACGTGGGGAGGCTGCCAAAACAGTGGTTCAGACCTGTCCAGTTTGCAGCTGAGGCAGCTCTGGCTGGCACCTGGCACTCCAGGCAGTCTGCAGGCTGTTCCGAGCTGCAGGAAGCTGAGGGCCAGCCCTCTGCTCAGACACAGGGATCTGCCTGTCCTGTCCTGGCTGCACTGACCTCGAGGGAGAGGGCTGCTGCTCACGGGTGTCCTGGCACAGGGAAATGCTCCTCACCAGAAGGGCTCTTTGAGGGGGAGGTGATTCCCCATGTCAGCAGCCCAACAACACAGAGACTTCATGCAGGTCTCAGTGTGGAAAGTTAATGGCCATTTGCTGTAATTCAAGCTTTCCTTTAGCTCAGTCTTTAATTAACTAAATGGTCAAAAGTGGTGGAACTCTTAGGGAGAAGTGTCTCAGTGACAAAGTGACAGTCTGGCTCACAGACCTGCATGGCTGCTGTGCTGGGAGTGTATCCCAGAAGAGTCCTGCTGCATCCTCAGCCTGGTCCTGGGTCAGCTGGGGCATTGCTGGGTTTGTGTGCCACATGGCCCGGTTTACTATCCCAGACAGGGCCTTTGCTTCTGTAGTGAGGGCAAAGCTTCCTTTGCTTCCCAGCTCAGGTGCCTCTTTGGACTTGGACTGACAGCTGTGCACATCTTCTGCAAAGTCTTGGCAACCACGCCAGCAAAATCCACCCAGACACAGGCATCAGCCAAAGGGTGGCTGCTTTTCCTGCCTAAGAGCAGTTCTTTGAGGTTTTGTTCTTGCCAGGACCCTGTGCCCAGGGCCTGGCTGCCCCCAGCCCCTGTTGCTCTTGCACAGCAGCACAGCAGAACCCTCTGCACGTGTGTGCAGTCCTGGAGGGGTGTCACACAGTGCTGACACACCGCAGGCCCCAGCTGACAAATGCACGCCTGTGGCAAGGTGTGTGTTGCATGGATCCTCTTTTGAGAGCTGTCAGTTACTTCAGGAACAGAGGAGAAGGCAGAGCTCTGAGCCTGGAGGTCAATCTCTGGTACTCCTTGTACAACAAAATCAAATTGCTAATGTGCTCTCAGTCAGGGAGCTGTCACTGACCATCATTTAAGAGCAAAATTGTCAATCACAAATACATTCTTCCCACTTTCACCCACAGCAGTTCATGTGAAGTTCATTGTATCTTTGAAAGTGATTAAAAATAAGCTGAGGTGCTTCAGGTCCCTTGAATTTTAGTAGTGAGTTTATCCTTTAAGTTCTTGCCCATACATTTATTAGGTGAAATAAATATTTTGAGATTGGTATTTTAAAATAACTTTGTCCTTGCTCACTTTTGCATCCCCTTTCAAGCTCTTTCCTGTATAAAATAAGATCCAGTGTGTGTCCAAAGGGAAATTGCACATTCCCAGTTCCTTTTTTCACCCTTCTCCAGGGCATCAACATTCACTTAGCCAAGAAGATGATCGAGGACAGGAGTAGAGATTATATGAATGCACGACGTGTGGCAAAGGTACAACCTTCTGTTGACTTTCCTTTGTTCTATTTAATTCTACAAACCAGCATTAAACTTGGTTCTTACTTCAAATAAAAGTGTGTCAAACTAATAAGGTTGGTATGCTAAAATATTTCCGTTTGTTTTAGAAAGCATAAAAGTAAGTGTTCGATGTGTTTAAATCTTCTCCAAAGCATTGCTTCTGTTTCAGGAATACGAGACAGTGATGAAGGGCCTGGACCGCAACGCTCCCTCCGTGCCCCCACAAAACACCCCCCAAGAGGCTCAGCAGGTGGACATGTGGAAGAAGTACATCCAGTGGGAAAAGAGCAACCCTCTACGAACAGAAGATCAAACTCTCATAACCAAAAGAGGTAATTAGATGTCGTGCTAGGGCATAGAGAATTGTATTTCTCAGCTCCAGCAGAAGTCATGATGTAATTTGGTGTTCGGGGATCGTGCTGGAGTAGAAGTTGATCGAGTTTCTTGAATTGCATGGGTGTTTTGTTATTAAAAAAAAACAATCTAGATTTTGCTAAAGCCAAGCTGAAAGTAATAAATGGATTTTGGGAGACAGTGCTATAGCTGTGTGCCACTGAACCTCCAGTGCAGGTCAGGAAACAGTAGATTACAGCCTGGTTTTATGGCTGATTTTGAGTGAGCTGTGCTTGTTTGTCTGTGGACAAGGCAGGTTTTAGCTGCTGGTTAAGGTTCATAAAGTTCCTGGCAGTATAAAAGAACTTCAGCAGTCATCGTTGTATTCAGAGCCAATTGGTGTTGATGTCTGATTTATTTGATGAATTTTGTATTCCATCCTTGGGTTGTACAATGGTGGTACCATTTCCAAGGAGTGTTTCTCGCATGTTTTGCCCACAGTGATGTTTGCCTATGAGCAGTGTCTCCTGGTGCTGGGCCATCACCCAGACATCTGGTATGAAGCAGCTCAGTACCTCGAGCAGTCCAGCAAGCTGCTGGCTGAGAAAGGGGTAAGCAGCTTGCCACTGGCTTTCTCTTATTTCCTTGCTTTGACATGGTGTACTGTCAGTTTTTCCTCAGAATCAAGGAGGGGGGTGTGAAAAATAGTTGTGACATGTTCAGAATTTTTGAATGGGGAAATTAAAAGTTTTAAGAAATAAAAATGTCTGCATTTTAGATAAGAATTGTGAAAAATTGTTTCAATCTTGGCCAGTTTTAGGTTTTGGGGATTTTTTGGGCCTGATTTTGAGATTCCTTAAGCACTGGGGAGATGATTATCTCTTCATTGGTGCACTGAATGGAAATTCACTGGGGCTTGTCACACACAGAAGATATTCCATAAATGGGCCTTTGTTGTCACAGATGCTGAACAATTATATTATTGTGCTTATTTTATAACAGGACATGAACAATGCTAAACTTTTCAGTGATGAGGCTGCTAATATTTATGAAAGAGCGATCAGCACTTTATTAAAGAAGAATATGCTTCTTTATTTTGCATATGCAGATTATGAAGAGGTGAGCAAAAATAATGATGTACTAACATTAAAATCCAAATACACCTCCCTTTAATAATGTCATTTATTTGAAACATACTGAGTACACAAAATTCTGTAGAATTAATTTACTGATTCTTCTAGCTTTATTCTCATTCACTGTTTCTGAGATGGAGCTGACAAAATGGAGAGGAAAAGCCCATACTGTGAGCTATGAAAGTCTTGAAAATCTACTGTCTTTTCACTTCAATATTGACTATATTTCTGAAATTATCATAAGGTTGAAATGCTTACAAATTTCCATTTCCCAGAGCATCAGCATCTTCATTTTTAAAATGGGCATAAAGGGCACCTTTCCTGTCTTATTCTTGGGGAGTTTATGTTTTTGTTGGCATGGCTGTGACAGAAGCTGGGAGCCACCTTTGGTGCAGCTCTCTGGAGAAATCTCTTTCTCCAGGCCACCACCCCGCTGTGCAGCCTCCACAAGGAGCAGTGCCCCAATGGTGTTTATTCCACCAGGAATAAAGGCTGTTTCCCACTGGTCAGATGAGGACTGTGGAATCCTCTGTGGAGTATAGTTTGCCCACTTATTTTATGGTGAAAGAATCTTTGCAGGAAGAACTTCAGGACAACATGGGGGGAAAAAAGCCTTTGCCTTTAAAAGAAAAATCCTCCCTTGGTTTTCAGTGCAGCCTCCTGTGTGCTGTGTCCTGGTTTTTCAAGGCTGCACAATACAGCCTGGAGGGCTGCAGCTGGCAGGGAACAGAATGGACTATTGGAAATGTGTAGGTTGGAGAGTTAAGAAGGTGGTTTTCCTACCTATCTGCACATTACTTTCAGACAGAGGTAAAGGATACAGTCTTTTTATGCCAAACACCTCCGATGGCAGTTCTGCTGCAGTATTACTCCATTAGAAAGACTTTGGAGACTCCTGAAAAAAGCATTTAGGTAACCATTAGTGGGAGATTAATGTGGGAAGTAAAAAATGTCCACACAAGACAGAATATGTGTCTGAGTAAAGGGACTGACATACACAGTGTTGAGCCAGGTAAAAATGGAAACAGGAGAATTCTAGTTTTGTCTTCAGCTTGAGTTTTGCATTCTGGGAGATACCTGGAAGGGAGTTACCGAGCAGTCTGTGTTTGCTTTCACTCAGAGCCGGATGAAGTATGAGAAAGTGCACAGCATCTACAACCGGCTCCTGGCTATCGAGGACATCGACCCCACGCTGGTAAGATCATCCTTAGTGTCTCCACATTCCTGTGGATTGTCACCCAGTGCATGCACAGAGTGGGCAAGTACTCACAGGAGTTCCTTGGGTCACAGGGATGATGGAGCAGGTGGAGTACTGAGATGGCAGAATTACAGCCTTTAATCCATTGAACTATTCTAAGACATGCACTTTCCTCCTCTGTCTCTTTTACAACAAGTAACGAAGATAAAAGATATAAAATATTTCATAACCATCCTGTGGCCATGTAGTTTGCAAATAAATCTGAATGCACAGTATAGGTATCAGTGTTGCTGTGCCTCTGCTGAAGTGACACAGTAAACACTGTCCAAGTGCCAGCTGTGGTAGTGCTGAACAAGTGGTGTCAGAAGTAACCTGCCCTCAAAAAGTTATTTAGTTTGTTATAAACAGACACAACAAAGCATGAGGAGACAAAAGAAGGTGAGAAATTTAACACTAAACAACAGGTCAGTGTGAGAGGAGAGGTATCCCTTTACTGACACTTGCCATTCTTTAGAGACACATCCTAATGCTTCCCAAAGGCACATTTTATGGGAAACCATGTACCAGTTCCTCCTGCTTGAGGAATGCTGCTATTTGTGATCTAATTCAGAGTGAAGGAGAGTTGAATCCCATAGAAATGCAAATCACAAATTGGCTGCTGAATTAAGTAGCACATTCATTATTTCCTTGATCAGGTATAAATACTTGCAGGCAGGAGGATCTGTATCTTGGATTGTATAATGTACAGTAATATGCTTCATCAGGCCTTTTGGATGTTCCTTGGCTTTATGGATGTCTTTATTGGAAAGTTACCATTTTTACAAGCCTTGAGTTCTCTGAAGGCACCAGCTTATGTAAATGACATTCATCTCTTTACCTCCCCTTCCTTGAAAAATCTGTGTATTAACCACTGCCTTTTCACGGGGTCAGTCTTAGGTGTATTCCAATTTTTATTTAAAAAAAAAATCTATAAAAAGGTTTGCCTCGGTATTTAAAGCAAAATGACATAGAGCCACAAGACAGCCTTGTTTCTGTTATGATTCATTTGCTCTATTTTAGGAGTCAAGAGTATTTCAGACGTAGTAAAAAACTTAATGATATCCTGGTATTCTTTGTTAGCACTGATGCTATTTACATATTAATGTGCACCGTAGGTTTATATCCAGTACATGAAATTTGCAAGGCGAGCAGAAGGCATTAAATCCGGAAGGACGATATTTAAGAAAGCGAGAGAGGATGCCCGGACCCGCCACCATGTCTATGTTACTGCAGCTTTAATGGAGTATTATTGTAGTAAGGTAATCACAGGTGCTCACCCTGATCCTAAACAAGTGGCAGGAGGGTGCACAGCTCACTGAAGCTAATAACTTTTTTTTTTCCCCCCAATGTTTGCAGGATAAGTCTGTGGCCTTTAAGATTTTTGAGCTAGGGCTGAAAAAATATGGGGACATTCCAGAATATGTACTGGCATATATCGACTACCTTTCCCACCTTAATGGTAAGCTTTAAGCTTTGAGAGGTCTAATGAAGCATTACTCTGTGAGTTTAGGTCCAGGCCAAGTTCTTGGTATTTAAATTCTTCTTGAAGAGCAGTGAAACCTCTTCATGAAGCTCAGCAGTTAATCTGAACACAAAACCTGCTGGTTTGTCCATACTGAAGCTCCAGAAGTACGGTGACATTAAATCTTGATTTTGCTGAAAGGAGGAGAGTGAGCTTTCCAAATTGTAACTCACTGGCAGTGCAGGAGTTCTACAGCATCTGCTGTGAACAGTGGGAAGTACACTGAGAAATCTAAATCCTGAGGAAAAAGCTCTAAAGGAGTTTGCAGTCAGCATGAGAGGGGTGAGGGATTAGCTGGTCCTGACTAGAATGAATTTAAACTCGTTCTCCCCAAGTAGATGAGATGAGATGAGCAAGATATTAAATCAATACTGGGCATATCAGTCATGCTTGGAAGGTGCTGGGAAGCTGCAATGGAAAGAGCAGGGCACAGGCACTGGGGCACAGGGGCTGGGGAGACCCAGGCAGGAGGTGGAGGTGGTGGTGGAAGGGCTCTGGGTGGGATTCCCTGAGGCAGGGGCTGAATGGCCTTCTTAAAAAGGACACCCAAGCTGCTGTGTAGATTCTGCAGCACCAGGCACCATTCATCCCCTGTCAGACTGCAGTACCTGGGACACTGGGAATTTAAAGATTTTAAGGAATTTTTCTCCTTTGAGCTGTAAACTGAGAGATTTTATCCAAGTTAAAGTATATTGAATTTTGCACTAAGTTATTGCGGGTCTACATAAATATTAACAGTACCTTTCTGTAAGTTGCCATGAGAAAAAGTTACCTTAGAACTCACTAGTTTATTGCTCTATTTTAGTTAGCCAGCAGAACTCCTGAAACCCAGGTGGACTGATCTCTGAACTGTAGGTGTAAGAGGTGGTGCAATGCACAGGGCAGGGGTTGGCAGTTTCAGGAACAAACCCACCCACCTCTCCATCCCTCCAGCTGGCAATCTGCAAAGACTGACTGCTTGCTGGGAACCAGGTCTAATAATTTTGGGAGGACATCTGAGGACTATACAAACATATTAATGTTGCCCTGATTTAAAAGGGAAATAATGAATCGAAAGGCCATATTTAAATTTACCAACATATGCTATTGAGATGATTAAAGAAAATGGATAAAACCCCCAGAAATCCTGAAGAGATGCCAAGAAATAGCTGTGCTGTTATAAAAGAACCTGTATTAGGATCAGTTTGTCACTATCAATAAAAACAGACTTCCAAAGAACAAATTCATACTGGAATTTAACATCAGGAAAGTTTTATGTGGGCACTCAGATCTCTTTCTATACTTACTGAAATTCAAATCCATGAAAGTCAGCCTTATGCTTAATTCAATGTACACATTTCTTTGAATGGACACCTTTTAACTTGTCTTTAATATATTTTACTCAGTGTGATTTTTTTTTTCTTTCTATTTTTAAAGAGGACAACAATACAAGAGTTTTGTTTGAACGTGTTTTAACTTCAGGGAGCCTTCCACCTGAGAAATCTGGGTATGTCTGCAAAAGCAGTTTCACTGCACTGGAAAACATACATAACCCCTTTCAACCATAAATATCCCAAAGAAATTAGAAACATGAACAGCAGGACAAAATTAGGTACAGATGTTTCTTCCCCTCTTCATGCTGTCCAAAATAGCAACAACAGTGACAGATTTGGGAAAGTCCCTATCCCACTTCTAGTGAAATTCATTAATTTATTGACTTTAAAACCTCGTTAATGCAGGATTGTTGAGGATAGAGTGCAAAATCCTCCTGTACAGTAAGGATTCAGAAGTCTGAGCTGAAGTGAGTCAGGAATTTGTTGAGGAGGGTGCTGAGCATCTCCCAGCCATGAAAATAAAATAGGGAAAGAACCAGAAAGGACTTGGATTAACCACTCACTGCCATATTTTCATTGCTACTTTTAAAATTTCTTTCTCAAAAAAAAAAGCTCACCAAAGCCTTGCAGTCTGAGGGTTCACTTCACCATTATTATTCTGGTAGACAAAAGCATCAAAACTAAGGAATCAAATATGGCACTGCTGTGCACATTCATTTTGCACTTCAGTTCTGATCTTTTGTGAGAAATACTTCTATGCCCAATTTAAAAGTGAGAAAACACAAGAACTTAAAAGCTGAACCTTCTTCAAAGATGAACCCCAAAGCTAAAATGAAAGTTGAATCAAGTCCAGAAATACGGTTAGATGTTGCTCAAGTTATATATGAGATTTTCCATGGAGAAATCAGCAGTAATTATATATATTTTTGGGCTGTATAAAATTCTGAAGTGCTGCCTGTTGTGTTCTTGCCAGTTAGAATATGCTGGTCTGTGCAGAGGAACTAGAGCATAATGCATGGTAAGAAGTCCTTCCCATATCAGCATCAGAGTGAGGCTCTGTGTAGAGGATGAGCAGAGTGTTTGATAAAAGCTCACCTCAAGTGCTGAAGTCCTTGACACCAGAAATCCTTTCCTTTCTCTAACAAATTCCTTTGCAGTCCACCAGACTGAAAGCTCTTACAGAAATATAGAAGTCACTGGGAGGGTAATGCCTATTTTAGATGCACCTAAAGTAAATAACAGAAATGGCCATGCACTCCCAGGTGGCCTCCTCTGGGTCTGTCCTCTTGCCTGTTTTTAATTGGGTTGTGCTCAGGGTTGTGCTTCCTCCTTCAGTAACTCTCAGTGTCCTTGTTCTATTCCAGGGAAATATGGGCTCGGTTTTTAGCCTTTGAAAGCAACATTGGGGATCTGGCCAGCATCCTGAAAGTGGAAAAACGGAGGTTTACAGCGTTCAAGGAAGAATATGAGGGCAAAGAAACAGCTCTGCTGGTGGACAGGTACAAGTTCATGGATCTGTACCCTTGCTCTGCCAGCGAGCTGAAGGCCCTTGGTTATAAGGTAAGTGGGTAACAGCACTGCAGTTCACTGTTGTTCTTTTCAGTCCTAGGAATCTTGAGCAATTCCTTGTTTAGGACTTGCCTTACAGTCCTTCCCCTTGCTAGAAAAGCAGGTAAAGCAGGCCTCCTCCTCCGCCGGGTCTCGTTGGGCAGCAAAGTGCCAGGGGCCAAGGGCAGAAAGGAGCAAGGACCATCAGTAACAGCTGCAACTTTGGGTATTCCTGGTTACCTCTCATCTTCCCATGGAAAGGTCGATGTGTTAATGCCATCACCATGCAGCTACAGGCCTCCACACCTGAGCTCCTTCAAAAACCAGAATTCTTTGGGACATTTGTAGGATCAGGTCATCTGTATGGAATATGGCTGGCCATCCTTCTGCTCTGAGGTGGAAAAGCGCCCCTGGCTTCACTGGGAACCACATCAAACCCCACACACTGCAGTCCCCATGTTTGTTGAGAATGGCTGAGGAAAGCTCTTGACAAGGATCAGTGGCTGCCTCTTTTTTCAGTTGTCTCTTAGGGCTATAGTATTTTAGTGCTGCCATGTGGAGTTCAAAGCCTAGGCCAGACCCCTGTATCTGGTGGTCTCCTGTTTTGTTTCTAACCACATGTATTTTTACTATTTCTGTCATTTAACACTTTGGGGAATCATTAGAACAGAACAGGATGTTGGTTTACATTTTTTAAGGCTTCCAGAGAAGCAGAAACAGCCGATTGCCATTTGCATGGACAGGAAGAGAGCCTTCAATCCATGCCTCTAGAACAGTGCCTCAGCTTCCACTTACTTCTTACACAGAAAAATAATTTATGAAAAATACAGATGCCATCAAAGTTATCAAAGCAGCTGAATTGTTGGCCATCACAGAGCTGTAAAATAATCTGATAGGAGGAAATCAGACTCACATTTGAGCCACTGAATACTTTTCTTTGAATGCAGTGGGGGCAAAGTTATTTTGAAGTTAGATGTGAGATTACAAACAAGTACATTTTGCTAAGTGCATGCAGGGCAGTGTGTACCTAAGATGGTGCAGCCCTGGGGCTGATTCCTGCTGCTTGGAACATGCCAAAACATAATCCTGTTTGAAGTGATGCTTTGCATGCATGCTGACTGCCTTATGCTTTACTTGTTTTCCAGCTGAAGCAATCTAGGGAATGAAATGAGGGAGAAATGATAGTTGTGAAGGCCTAGTGGTCTGCACCTGTTCACCTAAATCCTCTTAACCTAAAAAAGGAGCCACTCAAAAATCACAAACAGGGTCCCATTCAGTAACAGAAACAAGTGTTTCCATTCCATTGGGTCGCTGTAGGATTAAAATGTTTAATGAAACCATGCAAGTTTTGCGCAGATGGTCTTGTAAGAGGACATCTGAAATGATAATGAAGACAAAGTGAGAATAAGCGACTGGTGCAGAGTGAGGTTTTGTTCTGTAATTGAAGCAAGCAATGTGATCCTGCCAAGCTGAGCACTCTCTAATTGGCTTTCACAGGATGTCTCCCGTGCCAAGCTAGCAGCAATAATTCCAGACCCTGTGGTTGCACCTTCCATTGTGCCTGTTCTCAAGGATGAAGTAGACAGGAAACCTGAATATCCCAAACCAGACACTCAGCAGATGATTCCATTTCAGCCAAGGCACTTAGCACGTAAGTCAGGCTTTGGGAAGTGGTTGTGTTTCACCTGTGGCAAGTTAGGAACCTGGGTGTTCAGCCAGCCTAATCAGAGGCTTTCCTACTCCTCAGTCCTCCAAACCTGTACTTAACTCTTAGGCTGTCATTTCACTGGGTTGCTAAAGGCATGTGTGTTTTAATTAATGCCAAGGTCACATGGAAATAAGTACAAGGAGTTTGGGGTCTGGTAAATGGTAATAAGCTGTTACAGACTGCTCACAGAGCAGATCACTGAGTGAACAATATGGAATTGGTGGAGGCAAAAGGGACAAGGTACTAATTACTTGTATCAAATAACAATGCAGTGCAAAAGCAGCTCTGGTCCAGCTGTCTTGCACTGGCTTCACCCAGCTTTTCTACCCACAGCTCCAGGTTTACATCCTGTCCCGGGCGGGGTATTTCCTGTTCCACCAGCAGCTGTAGTTCTCATGAAGCTCCTGCCACCTCCTATTTGTTTTCAGGTTTGTTTTAAAGAACTCTGAACATTTCAGAAAGCTGTGGAAGGCATTCTGTCATGACAGAACCACAGTGTGTATAACTCTATTGAAAATAACCTTTTAAATTTTTTTTTTTTTCTTTTGGTAACAAATCAGGGTCCCTTTGTTCAAGTGGATGAGCTCATGGAGATATTCAGAAGATGCAAACTGCCAGACAGTAAGTTACTTGTCCTCTCTGGAGGCTGTGCTAGTGCTGCATAAGACTTGGGTTTACATATGGATATTGCTGATATAAAACCCAGACCTCATGTACAGATTGTAATTAGTGTTTAAGAACAGAGGAGATTGGGCTGGAATCTGCATAGAGATGTTTGCACATTTATCTGGAGGGAGGTAACAAAAAGTCAAAAAACTGCAAATCAACAGCTGCTCTTTTAATATGTTGGTGGTATCAACTGAAAGAAAGAAATTAAGATTTTGAGACTATCCTTTAAAGGCAGCATTTCCAGCAGCATTGCAGCTGTAACAAATGAAGTTACAAATTTGCAGCATGGTGAAGTCTGCATGTTGTTGCAGTGCCTGGGCAAAAGCTGCAGGCAGTGCTTTCTGAGTTCCTGCAAAGAAGGGAAGGAGAGTTCTGGAACAGAGAAACAGCACAGATCCTACAGCAGATGATAATATGCTACTCTTCACCCCCCTTGTTAATTTAAGGAAAAAAATTATCGTAGAGAAAGACATGTAGGATTTAATTTCTTTGAATGAAACTAAAATATCTATTTAAATTATACAGGGTATTTTTGAGGCTTCCTCTGTTGAGAAGCAGAAACTGACTTGCTCTGCAGCCTTTCTAGTGAATCATGAACTACTTACCCTGATTCCCAAACGGCCCTTCCTGTTTTATTGAGGCTCTCAAATTACTGCAATTCCTCTGCAAAGGGAGGGCTCGAGCTGGAGCAGCAGCATTTCCTTTATAATTGGTGTTCACCACAGCTCAGAGTTTCAGACAGCCGAGGCTTAATACTGGTGGAACAGGGCAGGAAAAGTGTCGTATGTTGCAGAAGTGTCCCCGAGGTGTCTCTGGGTGTCCCTGCTGGGGTGCTGAGTGCTGGCCAGGGGTCTGTTTCACACACACTGAGTGGCTCTGTGTCTCTTTCTGAAGCTGTTGACGAAGCCGTACGGATAATCACGGGTGGCCTGCCTGAAATAGCTGTGGAAGGCAATGGACCTGTGGAAAACAACACCATTCTCAACAAGGCTGTGAAGAGATCACATGAGGATTCTGATGACGATGAGGAGAAAGGATCTGTAGTTCCCCCTGTACATGACATTTACAGAGCACGACAGCAAAAGAGAATCCGGTGAAACAAGTTTGGAGTTCTGCTGTGACAGACAAAGACTTGCATTGAATCAGTCTCTTAAAAGTCAAGCATTTAAAAGGGACAGCTGCAAACAAAAAAATCCTTGAAAATGGTTTTGTTACTGTGGTGCCTCTTCTCCCATATGGTTCTTGATCTGAAAACAGCCCGAACAACCTTAGAATGTGCTCTGAACAAAACTCGGTTTTCAAAACCAAAAGTGCAAAATGTCAAAACTGTATTTTGTTCTTCGAGGGTGTACACATCTACCACTTGAACTCTTGTGGGTTTTCAACAGTTTTATTTTAAAAACTGGATGTCTTATACTTGTGAAGCATTTTTAATTCACATTTTCTGGAAAACAATTGTTCTCAGTTTGTTCATGTAGTGTCCTGCCTTATTGTTTGTTTTTATTTATGGCAGAATGTAAGGAATCTGTTTTGTAGTTGAAAATTTAAAAATAAAACAACAACGAAAGACCCATTCCTTTAAAATAAAAGGATATCCATAACATCATGCCTCATTCTGGTTTTATTCAAACACAACAAGGTACTTCTTAAATATTACTCAGCCACTTCAAAAGCAATGCTAATTATACCGTCACAGGAAATTGATCAGAGCGTACATATTAGAATAGAGCTTGGTTTCCATTTTCTAGAGGATACAGCACACTTTGGCTTGTAATTCCAGGACTGTTTGAAGAGACAGCATCGTAAGACTAACTCAGTTCAGTGTGGGTAGTCCAGGAGCACTGGCTTACACAGCCTGGTCCTGGATACCTGCACTGGTCTTCCACCTAATGTACAAAGCTAAATGTTAATAATCAGCTACATCGTTGCACTTGTTATCTTCAAACAAGCTAAAGAAACACTATGTGAGCTTTCCAAGCAGTTTCTATGCGTACTTCAGCTTTTAACTTTGAATTGGCTGTTCAGAACTGCACTCTGATAAGATCCAAAGAACCCCTTGGACTACAGGACAGTCAGAGCCTGGAGCAAATGAAAGACAATCCTGGCCCAGCACAGCTGCCTCGGCCAGGGCTCCTCTCTGCCAGGGCAAGGGGTGAAACAGCACCTGCACATGGAGATGGGGCTGGCCTCAGCCATCCTGGAATGTCCTCCTTGCTTTGCCACTCAATTGCATCTCCCTATTTCTTTTAGAGAGGATGTAGAGAAAGTGTTTGTCAAACACTCTCGTTAAAAAGAACAACCTGGGAGAATCATTACCTTGCACTTGTGGGAATTCATTGCAGTTCCTTTAGATCTTTCCTGTTGAAAGTCCCCCAGCACTTGTGCCAGGAGCATTTTTTTTCCTTCTGTGTGGGCTCTGGAGGTGACAGTGGAGCCACAGGTGAGTACTGCACTCTGTTCCCTCGTTCTAGATTTTTCTGCTACAGGAAGGCTTAAGATCAAACCAGTCCTGTGAGGAGAGCTGGGATTCTCTGTGTGGACCCTGTGAGCAATACAAGCACTGGTGGCAGCCCAGTCCTGCTGCCATGTCGGGAGCAGGCCCTCATGGGCCCTGAACCCTGAATCCCAGCCCTGGGAGCAGCCATCTCCTCAGTTAGGATTTTATCTGCTGCCAAAGCTGTGCCCTTCACTCTACCATCAGTTACACACCTTTCAAGGGCTTTTCTAGGCACCTGTCTCACCATGATGTTCCTCCCACACCCTCAAGATCGTCCTGTACCTCATCTAACTCTGTGCAGCCAGCATAATTGCCTCTAAAGGCAGCTCCTAGGCAGTAGTGAACGATAAAATAACAGCAGCAATTTCTAACTTGTGCAGCTCTCATTTAAAAAAACTGGGAACAGCTGTGCCTTGGTTATCTCTCTTGTTGCTATCTCCAGCAGTGATGGCTCTGGTAGCTCATTCAGCACAGGCTGAGGGAGTTTGTGCAGCTGCAGAGCTTTAGGCTGTGTTGTGAGGCAGAGCCTGCTCTAATAGCAAAGCCCAGCAAGCTGAGGCAGCAGCCTTGAAGACCTCTGTAGAATCCTTTGCTGATCCAAACAATGAAACAGACCCTACTCAGAACCCTTTTTTTCTGGCTAACCAACCTCATTTTTGAGTTGTCAAAGAAGGATTCAGACAGACATTCATTTTGCTGGCTAAGTACATTCGGCCAAGAGAAAAATCACTTGTCTGAGCTGATGAACTCTCACAAGGTTTTGCTGGGTTCCTCCCTTGGGGAAGGGGCTTTGTAATGAATAAGAAAAGATTTGGTTTAAAGTTGCATAGGCTCATATAAAAAAAGATCTTATTTCTTCCATCCCCCTCCAAATACAAAATTGGTGCAGCTTTATCCACACTGACATTCAAAGGAAACTGGAAAGGGAAGCATCAACAGTGGATCATAATCAAGTGCTTCTACAAGTTCTGTTACTTTGGCTGATTCCTAAATTAACCTGCCTGTTGGCAATACAAGGGCCCCTTTATTTATTTATTTCACATACCTTGTTGGTTGTTTTTTTTAAAGACAGCACGTTCTGGTTTGGACAGCCTCATACTTGGGCCACTTACTGTGTGTAACTACAAACTTTGCTTTCATAAAACCATCAAATATTGATTACTGTAATACACTGTTGTGCTCAACCAGAGGAAAATTTCACTTACCTCCCAGCTGAGCCTGAGACTGCAATGTAAGATCACTGGGCTTTTCTCCTCTATACAACATGCAGCTTATTAAATTCAAGACCTACAAATATTCTAAGTTTCAAGAACACATTTACAAAGTGAAAAAAATTTACTAAAATATTCCCTGTATATTCAAACCATTCACCCCTCACAGTACATTAAAATCACTTATACTGCCCACAGTGCTCTGCACTTCCTGGATATTTTTGAAGACATGATTGAATATGCAACCATCCCCTGTTGTAGTTTTTAACAAAATCCAAAATTTTCAACCTAAAGTTTCACACACTTTAAATCCACCTTCTGCAAATGAGACTTTACTTTAAAATTAGTATTTCACCTAAAAAGGAGTAAATTACTAGCAAAAAAAAAAGGTAAGAAATGCCACTTTTATCAAAACATTTTAGCTCTGCCCTTTCTGAAATCTTTACAAGATATAAATACAGCTGCAATCTATAAGATTGCCACCTCTGGGAGTACTGTACATAGCAGAGGATAGTTACCCAATAACCAGAAAATTTGCTACAAAAATATATTATGTTTTGTAACATCTGCAGGTAAACAGCAAAAAAATGCTATTAAAAATGCAGTAAAATACAGAAAAAATTAGAAAGCCTACCATACTCATCATCATGTTACAGTAAAGTGCTGTTTGGCTTGGTGTTTTGTCTGGTAAAGTTCTTCTTTAGAATTTTAGCTTTATTAATTCTTTAAAGTAAGATTTTTTTAAAAATTAAATCACCCCTTCTGGGAAGAACCATTGCTAATCAGCTCTGGATAAATTAAATTAAGTTCACTGTAAATTAAGAGTTAAATGCCTAAAATGAGCCACTTAAATACAAATTTTGGTTCTTAAACTTGCCCTACCTATCATCAGCTCAAAAATCTCAAAATTGCAGCCAGAAAACTCCCATAATATCCCCCCCCAGGTTGCATAATTATATTAGAAATGCATCTCTCATCTTTTACCTCAGAACCCTTTTTGCATCTCCTCTACTTCCCTCACCAGTCAGCACTCGTGGGTTAGAAGGAACCAGTATTTACACGGAAAGCTGTTTTCCTAGACAAATATTGGTACAAGTTTTATTTAATAGCTGACAATACTGTATTGGTAGCACACAGACTGGTTTTACGATTCTTCTGACTTCCCTACAATTTGGGATTCTTCCTTAGTCAGTATTTTGCCAAGAACTGCATCATAGTAAGGGCTGAAGACCATTCTGTTGTAGTTGACAAGACGAACGTACTTGGCAGCAATCTCCTCCAGCTCCCTCTGAATAGGGCCTAATCCTCCTGGAATGGCAGGCAATGATTTCTGGTGACTGGATGCAAGATAATTCTCCAGAAACTTTTGAATTCGAGAATCTGGAAAAAAATGGGTTTGGTTTGTTTTCAAAAGAGATGGTGAATTAGAAACAGCGTAACCTTGTGTAAAATGCAACAAGCCTGAACATGGTCAGCAAGTTGGAAAAACAACATGGAAACACGTGGAAACAACACAGAAAGAGGAGCCCTGCACACCCCCCAGCCCCAGCTCCACAGACAGGGAGAGCAGAGCACTCTCCAGACCTACCTATGAGCTTGCAGATGGAGTTATCTGGGCTGGCCACTGCCTGGATCTGTCCCTTCAGCACAGACTCTCTCTCAGCTGAGAACGGGATAAAGCCATGCTGGGAAAGGCAGCTGTTCACTTCAGCACACACCTTCTCACCCACGGTGGCCAGGGATTCCTTCAGGTTAAAGGAGCTAGAAAACACGAGGTACAGCACAACTGTATTAGTTACTCACTTTTTAAAAATAGACCATTCAATTAGAGTTGCCTTGTTTATCAAATGTAGTGGAAAAAACATAATGTAGATAAAGCCGATTATAAAGATGAATACAATTATATATACATGAAAAATAAAGCTGAGACCTAAAGCAAGGAAGTAGGAGAACATTCAAGACTTCAAGCCTGAACAATCCATACACATAAGAGCTGACTTTCTGCCTGAGGACAGCTCTGACTAAAGCAAAACCTGTAAGTGTAAAGTTGTCACTAAATCTGCAGGCAGCTCACTGTGCCACACTCAGGTTTTTGGGGAGCCTGGCCCAAACCCTGAGCAGGGGCAGCTGCTGGCACTCTCCTGTGCCAGTCTGGCACCATGAAAAACATGCTCTGAAAAAAGCAGCTTGTACAAATCATGAAAGAGCAGAGCAAGAAAAGACAGCTCTGTGTGAGTTAGCTGAAGAAAAACTGTCAGCCTGGGCTCATAGAAAGCCCTCATCCCTCCTCTGCATTTCCTGCAGTCCCCAGCCAGTAAAGTGGCTTAACCTGATCATTTCCCAGGGTGACAGGGGAGCTCCCCCTGCCCCTGAGAGCAGCACCGTGCGGTACTCACGGGAGATGCATTCCCGTCAGCAGCACCTTGACGATGGTTTTGATTTTCTCAGCAAATCCAGGCACATCGATGAGTGCTGGGCCTGCTGCACTGAACGTGACCAGCAGCACTGTCCCCACCACGAGCAGCTGCTCCAGCTCCAGCTGGATCTCCAGGAAGCGCGTCTGGTCCATGAGCACCGTCTGCAAGGAGGGAGGGAAGGAGCCAGCACAGCATGGAGTCAGTCTGCAGGGCTGGGAAGGGACACTGGGATGCAGCAGCAAAGGCACAGGGAACAGCAGGCCAGCACCAGGAGCACAATGAAAAGCATTGACTCCTCTTTGCCAGCTAAGCAGGTTTCAGCACTGAAAGACAAGCACCTATTAGAGCTGCCCTATCTCCCAATCAGAGATCAATGGTTTAGTACTGTACATGTTGCCAGGCTACAAATCCAAACAGCTTCTGCTGTGTCCTGGGAATAGAGGAGTGGAACAAGCACAGAACCAATTTTGCTGGTAAATACCTACTTCTGGAAAAGGCCTGTTCATGTGATCCCACTTCAGAAGCTTCAGATAGGCCTGATTCTGTACAGCAGTGAAGAACAAGGCAGAAGCTCCACCAGTGGCACCATCACTACGGTGGGGAGGGAACATTTCATGTCCCAGCTTTGCAAGATCATCTGCTGCTTCTTGCAACCACTTTGTGACAAGGTCTAAAGAATCTGGAAGAGCAGGGAAAAAAAAACTTGTTAAGAAAATTTCTTTTCAAAGTTAGGTTTTTCCACCAATAATTTCCAAACAATCCCATTAGTTACTGTGACCAATGCCCATGATATCAGGTATGACATGCATTTCATTTATTGCATCAAGCAGAACATCTAAAACAAAACCACACAGCTACAGGAAATCAGAGGTGAGATGATGCTGGGTAATCATGCCCTATACTGTACTGAAATTTAACTGAATGTACCAAGGGCAAAACTATTGTTCTGGCAGATTTTTTCTAACCACAGTTTTGGGGCACAAGCTGTCATTTACCATACGAATTCTAGAACTTATATATCTGTGTTCTTTTCATGATCTACAAGCAAAGACACGCAGTTTACTGGGAGGTCAGAGGGGAAGAAAGAAAGGAACAAAGTCATACTTGGCTGTTTCTCAAGAAACTCCTGAAACTTCTTTCTTTCATATTCAGCAGACTGCTGCATTAATTTTGGCCTAATACTACTGACAGCGAAGTTTGCCATATCCATTTTCATTAGGTCTAATACAGAGAAAATTGCTCTAAACAAACAAACAGAAAAAGTTATTCAAGGCTGCAGATGTTTCAGAGGTGCTGTTTACAAGATTTATTACAGATTGTCTAAAGAAAGAGCAAAAACATGCATGGGAAACAGTAACAGCTTAACAACTTCAGAGCATGAGACAGAGAAAGCTGGAGCAAGCATGTACATGCATGCATGTGCCTCTTCCAAGTGGGAAATAAATCTTGCTCTCCTGTAAAAAAGCCTCCATGGAA
The DNA here is from genome assembly GCA_013398275.1 of Promerops cafer. Taxonomy (NCBI): domain Eukaryota; kingdom Metazoa; phylum Chordata; class Aves; order Passeriformes; family Nectariniidae; genus Promerops; species Promerops cafer. The sequence goes on along the minus strand of VZSE01009980.1, from coordinate 19,041 downwards.
TTAACTTCACTAGCTCCATAGATTTTATCTCCCAGGATGTGCACTATTGTATATGAAAAAACATCTGGGTTTCCAAGCTTGCATGCCATGGCCTGGAAAGCCAACCTCAGTGCGAAGTGAATAATCAGACCCAAGGGACAAAAAAGAAAAAACAAACAAACAAACACCAAAGAAAAACACCTTAATATCAAAGCAACCTAATTCCTGCTGGCAATATTTCTGCCAAGTCAATCCTGAACTCCTGGAAGCTTTTCAAATTAGAAAACAGCAAGGTTAATGAAGCTTCTCCCAATTATTGAGACATTGAGCTGTTCCACTGAGAACATGGTGGCAAAGCAGAAGTCTGGATGCTCCCAGATGTGGAACACACACTCCCTTTAGAACTGACAGGGAATTACACAGGTAGTGGAGTAAAGAGAGCTCAAACTGGGAGGAAAGGACAAACTGGTTGGAAACCAGTAATGCTTTTCCCCTAAGCCCCTGTGTGCTTTTTTCACCTTCTGCTGTTGACATTCAATTCTGACACAAACTGACTATTCATCTGCTACCTTAAAGCTTATTTGCATTTGACATTTAAGCAAATGTCCTTCAGTGACATGCAGGAGCCAGACAAATACTCCAACTCACCAGATCAGAGATGGTCCTTGTTAATGACTCCTGGAGCATCTCTCCCCTTCACACCCCCAGCTATATCCTTTCCCCTATCACTCTTTTCTTTCTAAGAGTTGCAAGTTGCCCCCCCTCCACCTCTAAAATTATTTAAGGGACTCTGAACACGACTAATAAATACATTTCAGTACCTGAAAAGAGGAACTATTTCATTAATATCTTTCAGTTTCTTAATGTCTTCATCTCGAGCTGGAGCACAGAGAGTCCCCATCATCCCAATAACAAATTTGACCAACTTAGAAATGTCAAGGGCCCCATTCTCTGCCTCCTGTTTGATCAAATCCAGGTCAAGAACTTCTGTAATCTGGCTTCTCAGTCTAGTATGACCAGGCAACAAGAAAGACAGAAGACTCTGAAATGGAAAGTTTTCAACAGTGCATTAGTTCTACATCAAGGACTACAAGGATCAAAACAATTACTGAACCACCTCTTACACAATTATAGAATCATAGAATGGTTTGGGTCAGGAGAGACCTTAAAGATCACCTAGTGCCAAATCCCTGCCATGGCCTGGGTCACCTCCCACTAAACCAGTTTGCTTAATGTCCCATCCAACCTGGCTTTGAACACTACCAGAGATTCTTATCTAAACAACTAAATCATTGAATTTATCTTTTTTTTTTTTTAAACCACCCACTCATCATCTCCAAGTGTTTCACCTCATGCTGTGTGATACTGAAGTTACTAAGTGGTAAATCCTCTGTGGCACAGATCATACTTCAGACTGTTGTGCTTGGTTTTATCAGCCCAGTGTTGGAGCATCTCACTGATTCCATACGAATGCCATAACACGAAGGAAGCTTGGAATTATGGAACTGGTATTGCTTACCTGTTAATCACCTTACATGGTTTTGCATTTGGTTTTATATTCAAATTCCTGCTCTAGGATTATACAGCTTGTATATGTTCACAGTGATACAGTAATGAAAAAGAACAAGACGATTTTTATGAAAAGCCAACCTCCAACCATTTTTGCTCATTCATATCAGTGCAGCTACTCAAATTCAATAATTTTCCTTCATATCACATCATCTTACCTCTTTAATTTCTCCCAATAGCTTAATTGCATGATCATATGTTGGGGGGTCTTCCTTTAGCTGAGCTTCCAGACAATCCCAGAAAGCTTTATGCACAATATCTCTGACTTTCTTCTCTAAGCTGTGAAGAAACATGTTAGAAAGAATGATACTGGTCTCTGCACCACCTTACAAAGATAACCTGCAGTTCCTGAAGCACAGCATGTAATAATATTAATATAATGTAATAATAACTATATGATGATTAACAGAGAACCGTCATTTAAAGTTACTCAGAAAAGCAAGAAAAACTGGGCACAAGATTTGGAATGGCTTATGTCCTACTACAAGGTTACACACCAGCAAAGGTGGCTACAAAGTAAAATCCTTCTAAGTATTTATCACATGCTACACCTAGAAAACTGGAAGAAAACAAAAATGGCAAAAATTACATTTTGTCTTCAAGAGACCAATATTCATGTTCCTTTCAAAGGCCCCACTAAGTAAAATCAATTCCACTACATAAAATTCAGTAAATGTAACAGAAATTCATTAACTTCCCTAACACAAAATCTTCTGTTTCACTACGTAAGTACTGAACCTACTCTGAGATAAGGGCCCAGACCAGTTTGTATAAAAAAATAAATGAATTCCACTGCTTCAGTACCAATTCCTAATTCAAAATACTGACAGCTCCTGTTCACACCAGCTGTAACTTCAACATTGGCCCCAATGGGGACCAAGTTCCTTCCATGAAATATGCACCCCCTTTCTCAAATCAAGCCAGGAGGCTGTCAGCCACACCTCACTGTGTGAGAGAGATGAACAGAACTTGAACCTTCCTCTGTTCTCCCTCTCCCCTCTCAGCAGGGCACAAAATTACTGTAGACTCACACAGAGAAGGAAAGGCTTCAAACTTGAAAGGAGCAAGGATTAACCTAATAAAACACGGAATCTCTTCCCAAAATATCCCTGAAGAAACAGACAGGAAAAGCTAAAATAATCCGTTTCATCTTACTCCCACAGGCAACGAAAGCTTAAAAATTGCTAAAAGCACTACCTACATCTGCAGCCAGACTGGGGTACTGGGAAGGCTGCAGCCCCAGAGTCCTGGGACAAGGGGACACAACAGAAACCACAGCACTCTGGGATTTGCACCACACATGTCCAATTAATCCAAGAGGTTCCCCTTTCACACACACATTTATCTGGGGAAACAGAACTGCACAGTTACCACCTTCTTCTTGTATTCTTTCCTACGTCCTCCCAGGCACTGCCAGACAAGACACCAGCCACAGCCTTTACCTGATCCCCCAGAGCTGCTCTGCAGTTCCACAAACACAATTTTATTTAGGTACCTATTTGCTACCAACCTTACCTGTTTTCTGGCAATTCAGCTGGTTTTATCTGGAAGTCTCCATTCACCACAATTTCATGTGCCAGTGCCATATTGGTGACTCCCTTTGCTGTCTCCATGAGCTCTTCTATTGACACAGGCCGAGAGGGACTGGCTGCAACATCAATTACACTGTCAGACAGTTCTCAACAAAGACTGCAAAAAGAATTTTTTGGACCCTTTCCACCTTATTGACAGTACGCAGGGTCAAATGACAGCATCAGCTGAAGATTTTTCTCCTTTCCCTTCCTTTCCCATCTGGTGGATGACACAGGTTTGGAGTATTTTAAAAAACCAAGGAATGGATCCCAGTTGATAGTCTGGGCTCAGTATATCAATTGCTTCTATCAAGCTCTTTTAAAAACCATCTCCAAACAAAACCCCACACAGAAACCAATACTTCTTTAGGATGGCTTAATAGCATCTTGGCATCTTTCTCCACACTGTAGGAAGAAATAATTACAAATAGCAGCATTTTCACCATACTACTTCCACAAGTATTGTGCAGATATTGCCATTTCAGTTTTACATTTTTCAAGGAAGTGATTTCATCATTAAAGCAGTCAACAAACAATCACCATCACTGTTAAGCAGCAGCACACCAGTAGCTAATGATTCTCACTACTTCCAATGCAAATGGCACTCCTCCAAATTCTTTTTTTTTCCCCCAGAGGCCATCACCCAAACAACAGAGGAAGCAGCAGCAGCACTGGCAGCACCAATGCTTAAGAGCTCTTTCCCTGGCAGGCATTTGGGACTGACCAGGATGGGCCAGCAGCCTCAAGCTAGGCCCTGGGTTAGTGAAAGGGTTGGTGCCCTAATGGATCCATTCCATCCTGTAGTTCATTCACTTCAGCTACAGTCCAGGCATAGCAGCAACATACTAATCCCAAAGTGAAAGAAACCAAGCAGGGATCTTCACAGGCTGGGCTTCCTGAGAAATGTTTCAGGCAAACTATGACCATCTCATTTGATAATCCATGTTGATTGGACTTAATTACATAGAAAAGGTCTTTCAAAAGTAAGTGTCCATCACTTGTCTGCCAGGCAGAGCTCTTCTGAGTTCATACAGTTGGGTTCCAGTGTGCTCATTTTTCATTAATATCTTGGTCTTTTCATGCAGCCCTCCTAAATCCTTATTTCCTTCTGCTTGGAGCTTAACCTTGCATAGTGACTCTGGGAACACAGCAAGGATTGGTATTCTGAGAAGAACCAGCAGACAGCAAAGTTCACAGTGCTCCTGTCCTCGTGCCAAATGACTTCACTCCAGCATTGGGGGCACTAAGAGCTAAGACTCTTTCATTGGCCAAAGATTGCTCCAAAATCACATCACTTCATTCTCAGACCTGCTCCCTTACACGAGGGAAGGGCTTGAGACCAAACCACTTCTTTGTGATACAGTGCAGTGCTAGTGCTTTTTACTTCCACGTGTTCAAAGCCTCTCTCCACACAAACATCCCATTTCCTACCAGGCAACCAGCAAGGCATAGGAACAGAAACTGTCTCAGAACATCTCCTCTGAGTAACACGACACTACACACAGCCCTAAACCTCAAGTCATAACAAACACAATTAAAAAATAAAAAGAATGCAACAAACAAAATGTTACTGCTGAGCCACTCCAAACAGAAATTTAGAACCCTGAGCACTTCTGCTTCTTTGAATTGAATCCCGGGAGCCAGAAAACCTCCCCTTGGTTTTATCTACAGATTTTCCAGAAATATTGGCTCCCATATTGCATCCAGACCTTCATGTTAAAAGCAGAATGGCAAAGAAAAATGTGCCTTAGGAAAAATATGCAGTCCTGCTTATATGGAAGTAGTATTAGGATTAAATATACAACTTTCCATCTATCTTGTGAGGGGGCTGACAGGACATCCCTTTGTTGATAACAGCCTTTTCTGCCCTGCAGTAGGAACAGGGCTGCAGCAATGCAGAAGGTTCAGCTGATAAGGCAAACAGCAGAGTCAGTTTAGCTGGAACACACTGGGGTGGTGTTTATCCATTCCAAGAGCACAACCACACCAGGATATCTAGGATATATGAGGCTCAGAGCAACGTGGTCATTGTGTATAATTAAGAAAATGTACACATTGTGTGTACAATTAGGAAAATAAAAAGGAAGTGGGGAGAAAAGTGTTACAGTTTCAAGGCATACCATCAAGAGTCACACTGTATTTAATTGCAAGACAGTCAAACTTGCACAGAATGCTATAAAACACTAGGATTGCCTCCAACAACAGTTACAGAATTGACTATTTTTTTACTGTATTATATAAAGCAGTTTTGCTTACACTTTGGTGTATCATCTCTGTGTGATCCTGGAGCACTCTGCCGGATTCTTTTTCGGACAGACTGATCTGAGCTGTCCAAGTTCTCCTCCTGATCATCCTCCAAACCACTCAACTTTTCTTCACTTGAATTTAGCTTGTCAGGATTCTGAGACATTTTCAGTTGGTTCTTGACAAAAAGAAAAAATATGAAAAAGGGAATGAATACGCATTTTCTGACATGGCTGAGTGGGTAAACATCACCAGGAGTCCTCTTGATTAAGAAAAAAAATTAAGAATGAAAGAATTCTTATGAGGCGTTATATGATGTCATCCCCATAATGGCAGGGGACCTGGACTCAGTGACTCACTTCCCATCTTCCACAAAATGGGATGCTTTTCAACACAGATTTATTTAATCTGCAGTCCTAGTCAGTTCTCAAAAATCTCAAACTGTTCCCTTGCCATAATGATACAGATGAGGGAAAAATATACTGTTTTCTTTCCTAGCACTGCTTTTAAGGAATGATGAAAAACACCTTCAGAACAATATTACAAACATGTTTTACAAAAGATTATGAGACAACGTTCCCTTACTACACAGCAATAAATCTTCCTGAACATAACATATTCCTGAAATATGGTCTGCCCCAACTGCTCACAACTTAAAAACTTCTCTCTGAGCCATTCAAAAGCATTAAGAAGCACCAAAAGAACTAGAGAGAAATTAATATAAAATTCTATTCCCATATTTTCATTACATTCAAGAGTCCTGATTTATGCATAAAATATCACAGTTTGGGTTTTTTAATTAAGACAGTAAAGAACAGTTATAGTAATTAAAATCCTGGTTTATTAGACATTACATATTAAATTATATTAATATCACATTGCAGATACCTGCAGAATACTCAAAGTTACACTGAAAAAATTACCAGTAGAAAACCAAATCTCAGTGTTCCTTATCTTCACTTATTTCATTCTCAGATTTCCCTGTAAAGAATGTAATTTCTACATCCACCACTGAAAACTGTCACGCAGGAAGCTGCTGCTCAGGCTTTAATTTTACAGAAATCTCTTTGAGAGCATATGATGTCTCTAAATTAAATAACTTAGATGTTCTGTGAACTGGGAGAAGACAGCAGAAGAGTCTGCTTTCAAAACAGAAGAAAGCTCCTGGAAAAACAACAACTTCCTCTTTCCCCTAGTATCCCACCATCCCCACTTTCGCATTTTGAAATAAACCAAGTTCTCAGCAGGAGAGACACTCTCCCGAGGCACCTCACAGCTACTGAGACAAAATACAGCACCAAAAACTACACTGAAGAGGATGCAGCAGAAGCAAGCAACAGTGTAGAAATATAAAATGCAGCCCCGAGATTTATTTTCATACAACAGCTGTAATAACTAACCCTGCTCCACTAGTGCCTAAATTGATTGCACAATGTGACTCCTCAGGACAGCTGGAAAGCTCAGGGCATGTAAGGAACAGTTTTGCTCTACAGCAATGACTCAGGATCATCATCTTGCTCGATGCATGAGAGACAACAGCATGCAACACTTGCCTACAGCACACTGTCATTTCTATTTTAGAAGAGAAAACAGCATGAAAAGCTTGGAATAAATGAAACAGGAGAACACCCTTGGCACACAGGCATCAGCACAGGTTCTGTTAGACTCACTCCCCCTCTAGATGGAGGATGAGGAGCTCTGTTAATAAAGGGGCTGTTCACAGAGAAGGGCATAGCAACCACTGCAATATAAAATACAAAACAGGACTGGTTAAAGAGAGAGAGAGAATCCTGCTGTTGAATTTGGCTAGGATAAAAGCATTATCATAAAGGCTTCCACATTCATTCCAGACTAGGTGGTCATTCTTCCCATCCATTCTCTTCCACAAAGCATCTCCTGAAGTCAAATCTGAACCATGGAGATGACTCAACCAAGCCCCCTTAAGTCTTTAAAGCACACAACACTTCCTAGTGCCTTGCAATCTCTCACTGCACTTTATCTTCACTACCCTGAGAAAAGCAGAGAAATATAATAAACCTCACTTACAGAGGGGAAACTGAGGTTTGAGTTCAGCTCACAGAAGATAAATGACAGGGACAAGATCATCAGTCTGATGATTCCTACCCCCAGCTTTGCCCAGCAGGCCATCATTCCTACCACATAGACTACACCCTAAAGTGCTGCCTTCCACAAAATGGCAGCTCAAGAGCTAGTCTCAAACCCAGCCCAAGTTTCATTTAATTACCATTTGTTTTAGAAAAATCCTATTTCAGCTATGGAGGGCAGGTATTGGAACTCCTGGACCATTCTACCAAATGACTGTTCAGCAGATGAGGTAAACAGGCACACTTGTTGGTTTAGTTGTTTAGTTGCAATAGTCTGCTCTTTTCTGATGGATTACTGCTATTATTGCCAGAACACATCTAGAACATATCCTCTTTCCACTGGGTAAATAAGCTTGACAATACCTCTTCCAGAAGCATGACCATCATCCCTCCTTTCACAGAAACAATTCTGACTCTTAACAGAGCAAAGTCTACTTCTTGGCACTTTCCTTGCATTTATTTTTAATGAGAGCAGAAATGCAAGAGAAAAATGCAACAAATTAAAATTTAAACAAAACATTTTCCGCAGCTTCTTTTCATTACAGGTCCTCAAATCACGTGATGTGCACCAGCACTAAATAAACCTCACTGTACTTCCCTGGGGCACGCACGGGGCCAGCCCTAAATAAACTTCACTGTACTTCCCTGGGGCACACACAAGGTTGGAGCGGCGCTCCCAGCGCTGTCCCACCGTACGAGGCAGCACCCGACAGCTCCCCTGACCTCCGGCCCAACACACCAGGCTGCCTTTCCTCAGGCGCCGCCCCAGCGCTGAACTCTCCTCTTCCCTCTGTCCACCTGCCACATCACAACCTACTTTCCTTGTAACCCTCTACCAGGCAAGCCGCGGCCTGTCCCCCGTCCCTCTTCCAAATTAGAAGGGATGCTGTGAAACTCCGCTGTTTCCCCTCCGCCGCCTGTTCTGTGCGAGGCCCTTCCAGGTCCATCACTACCGGGGGCACACCGGGCACCGTCCCCACCCCCACGGGCCCGGCAGCAGCGCCGCCGCTCCGGCCACACTTTCCCTTCGCAAGGCCGGGGAGCTCCGGGGTTCATCAGCGGGCTAAGGGGGAAAACGAGCCCGGGGGGCTGTGGGTTGCTGGGCCGAACGGGGGCCGGGGGCGATGCGGTGCTGAGCCCGCCCGGCGGCCCCGGCGCAGCGCT
>VZSE01009980.1:0-10330 GCA_013398275.1 Promerops cafer | reverse complement strand
CCCCCCGCGCCGGCACCGCGCTCGCCCCGCGGCAGAGCGAGTGAGGGGCCGCCGTCCCGGCTCCGGGGGACACCAACTGCGCTGGGGCAGCCGAGCGAGGAGCAGGTCCCGACCCCAACCAGAGCCTCCCGCAGCCCGAGCCCGGACATAGATCGGGGTCTGCCCCATCGCACAACGCTGGTTCAGATTAACCCCCCCAGCAACCAGGGAACGCAGTCCTGGATTGTCCTTGCTGTCCTTAGGCACCTTATACAGGTCACAGTGTGACGGCCAGTTCCTCCTAAGAGTAATCTGAGGTACCCTGAGAGGAGCTGGATCACCCTAGAAAGAGGAAGGAGCTGCTGACCCTGCCTTGTGCCCACCTTTGAGTGCCCCGGGCTGCTTTTCCGTAGCCAAGCAAACGTGGCACCAGGGCCAGCCCAGTGGCTCACGGGGCAGGGGATCTGTAACTCGGGACTCTGACTGCAGCAGGCGATGCCCACAGGCAGCAGCAGCTCATTTCCAAGATGGGAATCTCATCCTCATAACCGAGATGTTACAGCAGGAAGGAGGTAGAAAGGGAAAATACTTCTGCTGAAAAGCAAACCAATCCAACACCACCACTAATTTAGGATTTCCACCCCCACATTTTAAAGTATGAGCTAAGCCAATTTTTCTGAGGAAGTGCATTTATAATAAAAACCTTTCAGTTAAAACTAAGGCTTATACTTCCCTGCTACTTTTCAGGAACTGATTATTTTTAGAAGTCCTTTCTAATTAACTAGAAGAAGCTTTTTACATTTTTGTCTTCCATCCCCCATCAGGACACAGTAAAACATTGTCCTGTTACACACCAAGTCCTTCAGCTCCATTACAGAGAAACACTCTGGCCCCTGGCAGCAGACACCAGCAATTACTGAAGCATTAGTTAGTGAGACATGAGAGTCTGACACAGGATTGTGTTTTCTAAGAACAGCTCAGCACATGTGACTAGAACAGTTATTACTACTTTGTTGTCATAATTAAATTAGCTTGTGTTCCTAAATAAAAGAACAGAGCTCAACACTTTAAATGGAACAAAATTTGGTTGGATTGTTTGTTGTTTGGTTTTTTCTTTCAACAGAAACTGTAATGAAGTTTTGGTAATATCAATCCAAAGATAACTCCACAAGAGTCAAAATTGGATGTCTGATCATTATATATATATATAATAATGTATATATAATATATATATGATTGCAGTTGCCTGTGTTGCAAATCTTGGTATTTCCACTGTAGACCAGACACGGATAAGAAATGCCACAAGAAAAGCCAAAGGCCCTTCCTTGACTCCAGCACTTCTAATTACAGCTGGTGCCACCAGTAAGAGTTACAGACAGAGCAAAACACTGCAGGGATGAAGATAACCAGCCACAAACAGTACATCCTGTGGCAACCAAAGCCAGACTGACTTTACCACCTCAGGAGAGCCAATTCCTCAATATGGTGCCATTTGAGCTTAAAACAGCACAGTAATTTGTCACACACATAGGTTAGTTAGCTGGCAAGGCTGAAGAAAAGCTGTGCAATACAAAGCAGAACATGTTTTCCAGCTCTCTCCAGCACACAGCAAGTCCAAGACCAATGTTATGTGATAGTCACATAATCTAAGGCAAATTAGGAAAAAAAAGCATAAAATTCAGTGCTGGGGCAAAAGGTGGCAGAGAGATTTCTTTCACAGTGTCTTCCATCTCAGTGATTTTGATACTTGAATAGAGGGAGTCAGCTTGAATAGAGGGAGTACTTGGCTTTTGGGGAGGAAAAGGAAGTATTATTTTGGTCCTATAGCAATTAAGAATGACTAAAGGTAAACTATAAATATAGGTTTAACTCAGGTACTATTGGCTTTGGTAATAATTGCATAAATTCCACCCATTTCCACAAAATAATTTTATTAGGCAGATACATGAATATAAAAGATTTACAAATATATTAGTGTTTTCACTGCTGGGGTATACAAAGTAATCAATATTCACACATATTAGTAACTCTATCTCCAAAATACTGCATAAAAATACTTGGATTACTACTATGAAACTGATCTAGCAGCCTCTTTCTCTCTTTGTCAGAGAGCTTTGAATCTTCATCAATAGCTTTCAATAGAGATAATAGCTCATCTTTTGTGGTCTTCTCTGTGTTGGAGCGATACTCCCTCTCATCGAGCTTTTGGCAAAAGGTGTAACCTGAAAGGAAAGCGAGACATTCAGAGGATTATCACCACACTCCACCCACCCTCGAGATTCTACCGACCCACCCTCCTTCCGATCAAATCAGTCATTGTTACAGCAAACTGTTTTGCATCACGCATTTCTCATTTGGGGGCATGACAAGATTACAAAGCTCAGTGGGAAGTGTTACCTGTTATGTTGCTGGGATCCTGGCCTTTCTGCAGGGCCAGCAGTTTATTGCTGACCATTTTGTGCAGTGCCCCTGGGATCTGGAACAGAAAGAGAGGACAATGCAACAGCAGCTTAGAGAAGGCAGTTCTCCGTGAGCGTTCCAGATAAACACAACCTGGCCGTTTTCTAGCTCTTACCTTTAACACATCTCTCTGGTTATCCACTAGGAACAAGATCAGGAGGTCAGTTTTCCCTCTGGATAAGTTTTTGTTGTTGATAATAGCTTTAGAGAATGTCCTTTTCACAACCATCCTGTTGTCACTCTAAAGAACAAAGGGAAATAATGACCAGAAGAGGAGTTAGTCTCCCCCATTAAGAAGGGCATCACCTTTGTTCTTCTGGGACAGGGCTTTTCCTGTAGTCACAAATTTAAACTACAAAGGTTTTCTGACCAGTACCTGGGACCTCTGGATTTCACAAATAATAAAACAACTGTTAAGAATGCAGATTTACCTCCTTCTGTAGCTTGAGCTCAGAATGATGTGCTGCAACAGCCATGAAGTACAGCAGTCTCCTGAACTCCTCCCTGACTTGGCTGTCTAGGAGCTTCAAATAGAGCTGAACAGCTTCTAAAGATTGCTCCATCTTCCCATTCACTGGGGAGAGAGAAAGGTATCTATTGCCATTTTCATTTAAATAAATGTTACCCTAAAACACCTAAATTAGCCACTGAAGAGATGCCCATCTCTCCAAACAGAACCGGCCAAACACAGCAATTCATTCTCACAAAAACTTCTCCCAGGCTGAGGAGAGCTGCTTGCAGAGTCTCTGACAACATCCCACACGCAGGCGTGCAGCCTGGCATTAAAGCTCCCTTGTAATTAAGTTCAATTACAGTTCAGCCATCTTAAAGAGGATGTGAAATACTGAAAAAGGAAAATGGTTCTATGAGAAAAAAATGAATGACCTCTGCTTGTGGTAAAAAAAATTCTCAAAAAACTGAGGAATATGTCCTAGATACATGGGCTAGTTTGATGAATTAATTGCAAATTACTTTGTAGAACTTTGCTAAGTTTTAATTTGCCTTACTATGCAGAATAGCCATTTTAGATTTGTGAATTGCTTAAATGAAGTAGGTTGTACTAATATCCTTTATCATGCAGAGGCGAAGAATGGGATATAAGTGCAAGGTATTCCAGTTAACATGGAACAAGGAAAATAATCAAGTCAGAGAGCTTATGAAAAATAAGGAGATCTAGGATAAAACATTGAGAACTGAAACATCAAAAGCTTTCTAAAATGCTGTCCAAACAAAATTTAAGAAACATTTCTGTGTAAAAAAGTAAAAGTTGTTAGTGGGGTACCAAGCATCCACACAGCTTTCAGTTTAGCTCTTACAGCCTAAATATTTACTATTAGGCTATATTTATATTTCATTTCCCATGGATATCTGACTTCCATGGATACCAGCTCATACCAACTTATAGCACTGTTTTCACAGCCATTCTACACAGACCTGAACAACAATTACAGAACTGCATACAGTAAGAACCAAAATGTCAAAGAACAGTGTTTATGACTAGAAATTTTAAAAAGACCCAACCATACATAAGCCCCTCAAACAAACAAAACCAAACAAAAAAACCAAAAGCAAAAAAAAAAAAAAAAACCCACCAAAAAAAAAAAACAAAAAACCAACAAAAGAACCACAACAAAAAAACACTTGTAGAAGTCAGCATTTAATCTTGGCTCCTGATGTAAATACTCAGTTTCTTAGTACATATCTCACATAAGCATTGGAGCACAGCTCTACTTTACTTACCTAAAAGCTCCGCAATTCCTAAATGAATTTCAGATGCATGGCTTAAGAGTGGTTCCTTTTTTTGGCTGTAGTATCTACCAATGTTTTCAAAGAGCAGCAGTTTCCAGGTGTCTGCTTTGCCTGGCTGATCAGGCAGGTTCCTGCTAATATCCACCACCATATGATCAGGAAGATATTCCAAGCAATCAATTGCTGCCGAGAGCCACTCGTCTGTCCTGGAAGACACAGGGGTTTGGGTTTGTGGCTTTAATTGTGGATGCCCTTCAGAGCTGGCTGCACAGCTTTCCACAGAGAGCAGGTAGCCTGGTTCCTTCATCACAGGGAAAACTGCGTGTGTAGGAACTTAAACCCATGAGAAATTCACACACACTACTGACACACTTCACCTGACACACTCGGGTAGATCATAGCCATAAGCCTCTTTGTTATGTATTTTATCAAGATGAAAAATTAGTAACCCACAAGTAAACAGTCACAAGCAGTAAAACCCAAAGTCAATCATGTCCTCTACTGTTAGATAAGGATGAAATTATTGCTAGATAAACAGAAACATGAACCTTGATCTGATTCAGACTGGTACAAGTTTTTCAGAGAATGTTTCTAACTCTGTGCACAGTTTCAAGCTCAGCATTCTTAGCTCTTTTAATACAGTAGGAGGAACTAAACTAGTTCCTCACAAGTGATGTCTCTAGGAAAAACTTTCATGGTGATTATAAAACCTCTGTTCTTCCCTCAATGCAGCAAAGAATTTCCCCTCTGAATACCATCAACTCCTGTCATTGCATTCAAAAACCCTCGCAGTGTTCAGCAGACATTCTCACTAAGCAATTGTTATTTACCAGTTATTCCAGTCATGTCCAACAAGGAAAAAAGTGCCTGCTCACATCCTTTCTGCAGGACTGAGACTGCTACATTTGCTACATCCCCCCAAAGACCAACAGTGCTTTACATTCCCCGGAAAGCAGAGAGCTTTTCACAGCTGCAGAGGACAGCGACGATTACTTACTGCGAGTCACTGAAAGCCTTGAGGATCTCTCTGTCCAGGTAGTTGCTTGTGATGACATAGCCAGCTGCCTTGCTGGGCTCTGGGAGCTGAGGTCTGATCTCCCGGTGCTCAAGCAGAGACTCCAGGAGAGGGAGGTCGACCAGCTGCAGCAGGCGAGCAATCGTTTGTTCTTGCCACACTTCATTAATAACTGTGAAGGGTGGATACACACAGCACACGGAGACTCAGCATGTGCAAGAACTGATCACAAGGAAGATCACTCCCCTTCTCCCATCAGGCCTAACCTAACAGATTGATTTTACCAAAGTAGAGACTCGCAGTAGCAAAGCAGGTGGCTCTTAGCAGCTTCAAGTGCCTTTTATCACCACAAAAGGCAAGAATTACCCATTTGTTTAGTTAACTACAAGTGTGGGAGAACTGCTTTTCGGATAAGTCTGAAGTGCCTTACACTCTTTGTGTTCTAATTTGCAAACAATCTTTGTTCTAGATAAGGGATGAAAAAAAAGTGCAACAGTGACACTCTCCTTATCACAGCTTCCCTGAATATTTCAGTATGATAAAACTACGGTTTCTAGGATGCATTAGCACTTTTAACCAAAGGAAAAAACACGTTAGATCATAGTTTGATCTGAAAGACAAGCCATGAATTGTCAAGAATAGTTTCACACAATACTGAAGGAGTGCTGGATGTGCAGATACACAATTCTAGCTAACAGCAGACTATTTGCCCTGACTAAAACAAGCACACAAGTAGTGCAGGTAACTGAATATTATGAATATTTCTAACTCAAATCAAGCTCTATACATCGGGTATCCTTCTCCACAAAAGTCAACACTGATTTATTTCAGTCAAGAGATAATGCCTCCTGTCTGATGAAATAAAAAGGCAAAAGGCAAGCCTGCAACAAATACAATTTGCCTTTTCACGAACTGGTGTTCAAACCAAAATACTGTGAGTGTCAGTTTGCCTCCCTCTCCAACCTGAGGAGCACAAGTGTTCCCAGTCCTACAGATGTACCTTCCTTCTCCCACAGACAAATGACTGTGACATTATTTGGCTTACCTCGACGGGACAAGCTGTTGGAGACATTCACTTGAGGGCTGCTTGCAGGCTTTAGACTTAGGTTTTCCCAAAGATCCTCCAAGCTTTCTGGTTTGAATAGAGTAGAGTGGAACAACGTGCTCTTCTCATATCTGAGATTAAAACCAGTTTATATATATGTATCTATAACCATATATGTGGATAACCAAATATATCATGCAACATACAGATGTGGGAAACTGTCCCAAGACCAAAAATTTTCTCCTGTATAGATATTTACATAATCTTCCCCGTTGCCCTTGCCTGACACTTCCTCTGTCCAAGTCACCCAGGAGAATGCATGATATCTTCAAAAATTATTTGCATGTAACAGAACCACTCCAGCCACAAAATTACTGTTCCTCATGGTTTCCTCCATGACCTGTATGATTTCAATTCCCACAGCTTCTTTGTTTTAGGGCATTGCAAAATCTTTTTGATGTCCACTATCTTTGACATAGATGTGACAAGCTGCATCTATCAATAGAGCTGTTCCTTTCACTAAATGAAGAAATGTAACCCAATGGATCTGTGCTCTGCACAGAAGAAAAACACCTTCATTCTACACTAATAAAACAGGAATAATCCTGCTTAATGACTGTTTGTTCAATATATTCTAAGTCTTACTTTAACAGCTCTTGTGATGGAAATAGTTTTAAATACCACATATAATTGAAGTGGTTTCAATTTCTCATTAATTCTCTTTTTAAATAAAGACTTGGGACAGTATGCTTTAGGATAGAACAAGAGCTAGTGGGAGAGAGGGGAGAAATAGGACAAATACTTTAATGTCTGTTCCTCTACTTTTTTCATCAGGGTTGATGCACTCAAGTTCACATTTGCTAGTCACATGAACATGTCAACTGAAAAAGGCTTTTCCATTCTGGGTCAATACTATTTACAATTTTCAAAAGGGCACATTGCTAAAACTACTATTAAATACACCCCTGTAGTTTCTTGCAAGAATATGTCAGAGTAGGTGAAGAGATGAACACTTAACAAAAACTGTTTAAGGGAAGTTATTTGGCAAAGTGGAATCTACCCATTCTGCTTTGTGCAGGTTTAGTTAGTACCAGGGTTTTTCTTTGCCCACTCCTAAAGGGACAGGGAAACCAAACCTCACCATTGCACTTCCCTCTCATTCTAGGATGGAGTGCAATAACTTAACAGCAGAACAGCCTGCTACCCTGCCTGCGAGCAAGCATAAAGAAACAGCTCAAAAAAGAGCTAAATTGGAAGTGTAGAGAAAATGATGAAAGGAGAAAACAATTTTTCCTTAGAAGTTGCAAGGATTACTCTTTATGCCAGAGCTAGGTGTGCAGTGACTAAAGATTGCCCTGTTGCATAAGCCTGTTTGATGCACCTGAATTCCAGTTGGTTTATTGATTTAGATCAGTATGTAAATGCACTTAATTTCTACCCTCTCACCTCCCTCCCCCAAGGCAACATGATAACAGACAGAGAAAACAAGTAACCATGTAGGCTGAGTGATTTACTCTCTTTCCTACCTGACTTCCACCCACATCTTCACAAACATGTATGCAGTGTCTATTTTTACCCTGTAAATGTACAGGTTTTCTTTTCTCTCCCCCAGAATACATACTATTTTCCTCTTGTAAAAACTTTCTCTTCTCCTCCATGTACTAACCTCTGTGGGGTACACTGCTGGTAATCTTTCTCAAGCTCTGGCTGGTTCGAGGCATTTGTGAATCTGTAGAGGCTGCTGCTGCTGTCTTCAAACACGGAGCGTTTGTCTTTCCCAAAGACCCTCGTCGAGACAGCCTCAAACACTTTGCAATCCATCAGCGCTTGGCACACGCGCACCACCTTAGCCCGGGAAATATCCACGTCCCCAAAATACTTGTTCTGCAGAAGATGGGCAAAGACAACATCCGCTGCGTCCGAACCGATGAAACAGTCGTGGTAACACTTCAGGTTCTGGCGCCGCTTCTTCACTTCCACTTGAGTTTGGAGAGCGCTGATAATGCTGCTCCAGACGAACGTCGCTCCAAACGGCTTCTGCGCCAAGCTAAAGCCTGAGAACGCAGACAAAGACTGAATTCATGCTGCAGCCACAGAGAACAGCCCCCTTTCTGGCTTCTAGCTTTCATGATCCTCGTAAGGATTTAAAAATCTTTGAGACTTCCACTTTGGCTTGGGTCGCTCGGGCATTAACACTTTGTTACTTCCTCAGCAAGTCTGTCTGCTCTGTCTCCCTCTCTCTCTTTGGTGGTTCCCCTCGCTACACCAGCCTAAAGCTTTGCAACCAGCAGTTCCTGTTTTTTCAGCCTCTCACTTTGACACTGTCCTTTTGTGTGTCCCTCGGTCACCCTAATGGTAACCCTTGCAATACCACTGCTAAGCACACAGGTCCCACAGCCACAAACCAGCTGTATGCACTCGTAACACCCCAGCTCCTCCACTAACACTACCAGGACAACACAGCTGGGCAGGGAAGAGGGAAGCAGGGATGAAGAGACACATCAAAACCCTGTTTGCTACAGGACTGTGCACACACACAAGCTACGTAACATCTGTGCTTAGCACACCACTGACAAGTCCATGGATTCTGTTGAGATGCCACTCGCTCCACACTTCTCCCACCAGACAGCCCTTTGCCACCTCGACTCCAGCGGAGACCTCAGCTCTGTGCACCCAACGCCACTTCCGTGAGCCAATCCATCTTCCCTCCCCCAGTGAAACCACTGAACTCATTACTCATTTACCAGTCTGATTAGAACAAAATGCCAGCAGCCAACAGTTTGACCGGAGGCTACACTCAGCCTCCACAAGGACTTGAAAACACATGAAGTTTGCAGGTGGCACCTAACTGGGGAGAGCTGCAGCCACCAGAGAGGCTAGAATTAGAATATGTTTTTCAGTAAGTCAGATGAATAATTTACTAAGAGTGAAAGCAGAGGAAGAAGAGAGAAATCAAAAGCTGAAGGGCAAAATATGGAAGGAGGAGTTGGCAGCAATCCTACAGAAAGCCAGCTGGGATTGTGACAGACCTCAAACCAAATGAATTAACAGTGAGATGCAGTGTTTGAAAAAAACAACAACATGCAACTCCTTCTGGAACATATTACCATGAGCGTTTTCCACAGAGATGGAGGAGGTGTTTTTTTCTGCTCTGTTTAGTCTGAAGGGGCTTTAGTTAGAGAGCTGTATTGCAGTTTAGGGCACCAGTTTTCAGCTGATGCCCAGCTGCAAGAAAGCCCATAAATTGGCAAATAACCAAGGGGAAAAGGAAAGGTAGAGGGGCAGTGAAGACTGGGAAGAGGGAGAGAATACAAGAAACACAATAGCATTTGAAGACACCAACACTTCAGAAAGACAGCAACAGTTATCCTTCTGAAAAGATTCATGCCAGAGGAAAAAAAAAAAAAAAAAAAACAAACCAAGAAAAACAAAGCAGCTTTTTAATACACAGCATTAAACCAGCCAAAGTAGAAATCTCCCTGAACCTCCAGCTTCCAAAGCTTTAAAAGTGCAAGACAGACAAGGTACACAACTGCTGATACTTTAACCTGATGACACCTTCAGGAAGGCAGAACAAACACAACGAACACAGAATTTGCTTCCAGCCCAACACTCCAATAGCCAGCTACGCTCTTTGGGAGGAAAGAGCCCCAAACCCGTCACCACCAAACATACAACAACGCCAGTTTCTGTCGCTAGAATACCGACACGTACAACCTGCGATGTTTTAACTACTACTCACGGCCTTATCCGCGCTTCCTTACACACACAGAGCCTTCGGATCTTTTCTGAGGGAAGCGGTATTAAGTATGGCATTAAGACAACAAGTTTCTACAAAGTTAAGGTGCTCAAGGTAGGGAAAGAAAAGGGGCAAAACCAGCTCCCAGCGAGCGCCCTTTCACCGCTTACGCTGCGCTACCGAGGCACCTGCTCTTAACCCGCGCTGGGGACACGGAGCTGCCCAAGCCTCCCCGGCAGCCACCCTGCCCGCAGCTCCGCGGCAGGGCCCCGCGAATCCCCAGCGCTGCCGCCCGGCCCGAAGCTGCCGCTGCCGCCGGCGGGAGCGGGCGCGCAGCCGGGAC
>VZSE01009979.1:0-11868 GCA_013398275.1 Promerops cafer | reverse complement strand
CCAGCACCAAACCATGACATGGTCCTAGGAGTATCAGATTGCTGTTTCCAAGGACAGTAATCCCCCAAAGGGAAGAGACTTCTGGTTCCCTCAGGAGTCTGCAATAGAGCACTCTGGTTATCCCCAATTTCAGTCTTGCTTTGACAGCTAGAAACTTATGGTGGGTTGACTCTGGCTGGATGCCAGATACCCACCAAAGCTGCTCTATCACTCCCTCTCCTCAGCTGGACAGATGAGAGACAATATTAAAAGTTTGTGCGTTGAAATAAGGACAGAGAGAACACTCAGCATTTACTGTCATGGGCAAAACAGACTTGACTTGGGGAAATTTAATTTATTGCCAATCAAATCAGAGTAATGAGAAAATAAAACCCAAATCTAAAAAAATATTCCCCCCACACCTCCCTCCTTCCCAAGTAAAACTACTTGGGTAGTTCTCTTCTATACTAGACATTTTGGTCCTTTAGTTATCATAGTTAATAGTAGCATTCAAAATCCAAGTATAATTTGATGACATGTCAATTTCCTAGAGAGACAAAATATATTTTTTCTTAAAGTATAATAAAAATACATTTCTGTTATCAGAATATTTTGCATATATCTGGAAGACCTGTCAGTTCTAATGGGTTTCTGTTTTTTGACAGATATCTCTCACATTCTGAGACTTTTGTCTGTTATGAAAGATAACTAGGAAATGTATGGACTAACTCTGTTTTTCTGATGTTCCTAGTAATCATCAGCTTTGAATGTGAATTGGATCTTCAGATCATCTGTTTTTTTATTTTGGTTTGGGGTTTTTTGTGTGGTGGTTTTGAGTTTTTTTAGCAACGTACTGTCTCCTTGCTTCTCTCCTATACTTATAAAATCTCTTTTCAGGGAGAAGTTGTAAAGGAATCTCTTTTGTCTTTAACATTTCCTTCTAGTATGCAAGTCTACAAACATAGCTCCATATGCTCAGCTGAGAAGAAAACCCTTTGGCTTCCTTGCCAAAATGTTCTTGTGCTGCAGGTGGTTACAGGTATATGATACAAGTTAGTTTGTCAGCTTTGGAAGACATTTAAAAGGCAGACTCTTTAAAGAGGGTGAGCTTAGCATCAGTACTATGATTAACAGGTCTGGTTCTGCTTCCTTTATCTTTTGGAGACCTTAGAGATCAAGTGCAGATTCTACTTTGAGGTAAGCAACAACTTTTTTCCTATTTTAATCTTCCACTTGACAATAAAAGGCTCTGCTAAGTACTGTGCCACTTTACCCCAGCTGAGGATTTGACCTTAACTAGTAGAGCTCCATTAAATTTCTAGAAATAAAAATTGGAGTGATGCCTTAAAAAATCTCTAAAAGCATATCATTTATCAAGACTTGTAATAATTCTGCAGCTAATAAGGTAGAGGAGCAAGAGGGTGGAATGATAGTCATGGCTTAATCTTTTGATGACCTTTTTTTTTTATCTGTTTCGTGGTGTTGGCTTGTGTGGTTTTCTTCTTTCTCTGGATACTCTTCTACCATTTTTCACCTTTGGGAGTGGAGCTATTGCATGTGGAGCTTTGCATCAGGAGCTTAAGTTTAAAAATAAAATATCAGGCTGCCTTTCTGAACATCCAGACATAGCATACACACACAGATGCAATCTCTTGGCTGACCATATCCATTACTGTGTTCAGAGCAACAGACAATGAAAAATGAAGAGTCTCATTCCTCAAAACAAAAAGAAGAACCGTAATGCTTCTGCACCACTGGATACCAGTTTCTAAAGTGTGAGAGACCCATCCTCAGAAAGAGGACTGAAAAGCAGTAAAGCCACATGATTGTCAGACATTCTTCATGCTGTTTTCTGCAGTTCCTGATAGCGGTGTGTCTTGGTTTACAAGACAGTGTCTGCTAGGGAAGGCCGCAAGACCTCCCTTGGAACGGAGAATGCAAAACCCCCTCCCTCCGGATTATTAGAACTGTGGAACTAAGAGGCTCTCAGGCAGCGAGGTGGGGATAAGAATAGCAGTTCTTTACTAATATATATATATATATATATATTAAAAGAGACAAACAGACAACAGTAACAGCGGTGTTAACACCAAACAGACCCAGCAGCAGTGGGAGCCTTGCGGCTGCGGCGCTTTCCCTTGCTGCAGTCACAGCCGGCCGGGGCGCTGGCAGCTCCCGATGTGCAGGGCAGGTGCGGTGCTCCCCACGTGGCTGCAGGGGGCGCTCCGGCGCGGGCTCGGCAAACACGTGGTGCTGCTGGCGCGCTGAGGCGGGAGGGAAGATGGAGGAGAAACGCCGCTCCGCGAAAACCCCGGGGCAGCCGGCCCGGCGCTTCTAGCAGGACTCTCAGGAGCAGCAGGCTGCAACGGCAGGGATGGGCAGGAGAGAAAATATCCCAGGCCGGTGGGCGAGATGCACCAGAAACTCCGCGGCAGCAGTTGGAACCGGCGGGGCGTCCCGGCCGGCGTGCAGAGCCCAGAGCAGCGCCGGAGAACAGCGGGAGATCGGGATAGCGGCGACCCGGCTCCAAGCAGGGCAGCGAGGAGAGGCAGGATTCCCCGGAGAGCACGAGCAGAGGCCGGTCCGTCTCTCAGGCTGGTGATGAACTATCCCCGCAGCAAGCGACAGCCGTCCCGATCCTCACCCGGTGCCACCCCGGCAGCAAGAGAGCGAGGCCGCCCCCAAACTCGCCTTTTACCTGCCTCGTAGTCTCGCGATGGTTCTGCCCTTTCCCCCCAGAGTTCCCCTCCCCCTGCCCTGTTCCAAGCACCAAGTTTCTCAGTTCCTCCCCGGTACTTCTAATGGGGAAAATTCCAACCTCCAACAAGGTGCTATAATCAAGATAACATCCACTACTTTCCCTTCCTCCACCAAGCCAGTCATTTTATCATAGAAATCAATCAGGTCAGTGTTTTCAATCACTTTGTTCATGCTGTCCTCTGTATGTGTGGGCATACCTTCGATGAGAATTTGCTTCATAACTTTCCCAGGATATCTAGTATTTATTATTAGTTAAAAAAAAAAAAAAAGAAAAAAATCACAAACAAGCAACCCCCCCACCACCACCCCCACCCCAAATCAAAACAAAAATCCCACAGACCCCAACTCCCAAAGAAAAACAAAACAGGGGGAAAGCTATAAACAAGATACTCTCTCTCAATTTCTAATAAGTTTTGAATGTTTTTTCCCCTGCCGGAGCTCTGCTGGACAGTAGAAAAATGAGAAAGTTGTCCAATTGTTAGAAGTTTGAAAACAAAGTTAAGAGGATTGAGCCATTCAGGTATAATGATTTTGAGAGAAAAGCCTCCCAGAGCCTACAATGTTTTGGGTTTGTTACTAGTTATCAGTCCTTGGTAAGAAAACTCTTCCCTCTCCCACCATTATAAAACTTTCTTTTAAAATTGTATATCCACTTTCCATCTTCCTCCTCTCCCATGGGCTTTAATTCTAGGCTCTGCAGACATTTGGTTGAGTTGGCCTGAATTCTTTAGCAAAAGGCCTAGATTCTGTACATCACACTGAAAATAGCAACTGCATTAAAAACAAACCCCACAAACAAAAAGCCCACAAAGAACAAAAGTTATTACCTTGTGTTTCGTATATGATTTACCTACCTGCTGCCAAACTGTAAAATTCCAGTGTGCTACAGAAGCTTCTGTTTGTAACTTGCAATAAATTAATATTGGGATTTTGGAGACCCAGGCACAGAAAGGTTAAGTGATGTAACAGGAAGGGACTTGAATCTGGAAAATGATATTCAGTTCCTGGCTCTGTCAGAGACCAGCTGTGTGATCTGAAACGAGTTCACCAGTCTGTGCTTCTGTCTGATTAGTTGAAATAGCAAGACTTTTCATGGTAAAGATGCTCACGTAGCTTGTTTTTCACACAGAACCTAACACAAGTGTAGGCTCAACCTTTATAATTCAAATAAGTGTGTATCAACTGCTCAGAATATAAATGAAATACTAGATTTGCTACTTAGAATATATAACTGCCATTTCATTTCTTACTACCAACAGTTTCTGAGTCTTCAAATTATGTTCAGTAATTTGAAGCTGTTTGAAAAACAAGTTTTGTCTCTGTGAGATAGTAATTTCTGTTGTTTTACTGTATTTTAATTGGTTTATTTGTAATACATGAGTGGAAACTTGAGTTGCATCATATTGTTTTGTTTCCCTTTGGTATTCTATAAACAATTCCCTCTTCTTGCTGCTCTCCTTCCTTCTGTCCCCTGTGGGCTCCCTTTCTCCTGCCTCCTCCTTCCCTTTTGCATGCATGCCCTCAATCACACATGCTCCTGCCCTGTTGCTCTCCTGCTTTGTCTGTTTTTCCCCCCTCTGCCATCTACCCCCCCAGTTTCTGTCAATCCAAATAAAGCCATGACTCTAACATGGCAGTGGAGATTGAGAACTACCACTTAGTCTGCTTTTCAAGTATTGATGAACCCTCTGGTAGTGGTGAACATCACTGACAGCAAAGAGTTTATGTCCAACAGCACTGTATCTTCTATTACTTGGTTGGAGTTGCAGTAAAATAAGGGACTTTCTCAAGCCAAAGCTTATGAAGGCTTTTTCTTGACATTTTATATAGTGCCTTGCTTTAGACTTCACCACATTGCTTCTTCATAAATATATATAAAACCAAAATCCTGATCATGTTTAGGGTTTTCCTGCCTTTGGGCCCCTTGACTTTTCTTGAATTTATTTAAACTAACTGATGTATTTTGGAGGTATTTTTCCCCTTCTTTTGAGAAGTTCCCATTATCAAGTAAGCATATTCATGTGAGCTTTCCAAAAAGTCCTTCTTTCTGGTACTCATTCTTTCAGTCTCTCTTCTTAGGTCTGGAAAACTGAAAATCTCTTCCTGTATTTACCTTTAAGACTAAGTGCTCTTTGGGGAACGGTGTTGGATTTTTTACTTTTTCTGGTTTAAAAATATCAAGGTTTTGGGGTTAGTCTTAAGATTACACATTTCCTAAGGTTAAGGAAACTTAATCCAAGGCCTTTCTCTGAAGTTCACTGTTCCATTATTTTTCTTTTCATAATGATGTGCCTTTCTTATTCAGAGAATTTAAATAAAACATGAGATTTATAGTTGGTGATGGCCTGAGGTGGCTGAGATCATTATCAATCCATTTATAAATTACAAGAAGCTATTTGTTTAGCTCATAGGATTAAGTAGAAAGTAAGAAAAATATATTCTGAATTGGAGGGGAAGGGTACTTCTCTCTTGATAAACTGATCTTGATCTTAACCCTCCTTGTGACAAAAAAGGACCTCTTTCACCAAGCGTACCTCTTCCTTTCTCCACATTTTCCCCCTGGTCTCATTACTGAAGATTGGTCTTGCTAGTAAAGCCTAAGGAAAAGAAGGCATTCAGTACCTCAGCTTTTTCCATGTCTTGTGTCACCAGGTCCCCTGTCTCATTCAGTAAGGGGCCCACATTTTCCCTGTGGTGGTTTTGCACGGCCTGATTTTTGGTAGTGGGGGGACCACAGAGGTGGCTTCTGTGAGAAGCTGCTGGAAGCTTCCACCATGTTCAGCAGAGCCAAGCCCTGATGGCTCTGAAGATGGACATGCTGCTTGCCAAGACTGGGCCAAAGAGAGAGGCTGGTAACGCCTCTGTGATGACATATTTAAGAAGAAAATAAAAAAAAAGTCACACAGTTTTGCTTCTAGTCAGAAAAGAGGAGGAGGTGAGAACACGTGAAGGAAAACATGGCGACACCAAAGTCAGTGGAGAAGGAGGAGGAGGAGGTGCTCCAGGTGCCAGAGCCGAGATTCCTCTGCAGGCCGTGGTGAAGACCATGGTGAAGCAGGCTGTCCCAGTGCAGCCCATGGGTCCACGGGGGATGCAGAGATCCACCTGCAGCCCGTGGGGGAGGTGCCCATGCTGGAGCGGATGGATGCCTGGAGGAGGCTGTGATCCAGTGGGAGACCTGGTAGAGAGAGAGGGCCCCTGCCTCCAGGCTAGAGCAGCCTGTCCTTGGAGGAATTCTCCCCGTGGAAAGAGAGACTCACATCGCAGCAGTTTTGGGAGGACTGTCTGCCCGTGGGGAGGGACTCACGTTGCAGCAGGTGCGGTAGGACTACTGCTCGTGAGAGTGGACCCACACTGGAGAAGTTCACAGAGAACTGTCTCCCATGGGAGGCACCCCATGGTCTCACAGGGGAATGACTCCTCTCGCAGAACAGCGGAAGAAAATCTCGATGATGAACTGACCAAAACTCCCATGCCCTGTCTCCCTGTGCTGTTGGTGGGAAGGAGGGAGAGGGCTGGGGGAAAAAGGTGTTTTAAGGGCTTATTTTACTTCTCATTATCCTCCTCTGATTCTGTTAGTAATAAATTCACTTTGCAACTTTGAGCCTCTTTTGCCCTTGGAGTGTTTTCTCCTGGTCCTTAACTCATGAACCCTTTGTTAATTTTTTTCCCTTCTCCGCTGCCCAGCTGTAGCACGGGAGGGTGAGCAAGTGACTCTTGTGGGTGCCTGGCGTTGGGCCAGTATCAAACCATGACATCCTTAGCCTTCCTTTTGTCATTTGTGCTTTTAGAGAAACCCTTCTTGTTGTTTTTGACATCCCTGCTCAGATTTAATTAGATTTGACTTTTGGCTTTCCTAGCCTCATCCCTGTATACTTGGATAGTATTTCTGTATTCCTCCCCAGTTGCCCATTCTTGATTTCACCCTCTGTAGGCTTCCTTACTGTGTTTTGAATTTGGCCAGGACCTCCTTGTTCATCCACGTAGGCCTTCTGAGATATTTGCCCGACTTCCTACTCCTTGGGACGGAGCTCTCTTGCGCTTGCAGGCGGTGATCCTTGAATATTAACCAGCTTTTTTGGACCCCTCCTCCCTCCAGGGCTTCATCCCATGAGACCATTCCAAGCAGGACCTTGAAGTTCTTGCCTCAAGTTCAGGTCTGTGTGCTTGCTTTTCACCATCCCTCCTTCCCTTCAGGAGCCTGAACTTCATCATCTCATGGTCACTGAGACCAAGGCTGCCTTTGACTTTCACATCCCCATCAAGCCCCTCCTTGTTAGTGAGTATGAGGTCTATCAGAACACCTCTCCCTGTTGACTTCTCTGTCATTTGGAGGAGGAAGTTATCATAAATGCATTCCAGGAACCTCCTGGATTTCTTATGCCTTGCTGTGTTATCCCTCTAACAGATATTGGGGTGGTTGAAGTCCCCCATGAGGACCAGGGCCTGTGAATTTGAGGCTGCTCCTAGCTGTCTGTAGAAGGCCTCATCCACTTGTTCTTCCTGGTCAGGCAACCTGTAGCAGACCCCCACTATGTGCTAGTGAGGTCCTTTGGTCTGCCATCTCAGTAGAGGTATGGGATGGAGATCCACACAGCAGCAGAGATCCAAGAGTTATTGATGTGACAGTATCAAGACCCTTACTAAAATCCAGAAAACCTAAATCTAGAGCTTTCCCTTCATCCACTAGGATGGTGACCTCATCATAGAAGAATATCAAAGTAATTAGACAGGACTTTGCCTTTGTGAACCTATGCTTACTATACCTGACCATTGCATTGTTCTTTAAATGCCTTTCAATAGCACCCAGTATAATCTTCCCCACAATTTTTCCAGGAACTGAGGTTAGACTAACTGGTCTGTAGTTTCCTGGGTCTTTCTGCATGCCCTTCCTGTAAAGTAGAATAATACCGGCTAGCTTCCAGTCAGCAAAGACCGCCCCAAACTCCCCAGACCTTTGATAGATGATTGAGATGGATCCTGCCATAATATCCACTGCCTTCTTCAGTACTCTGGGATGAATTTCATCAGGCTCTATGGACTTAAGAACATTCAGATGATACAGCTGGTCCCTCACAATTTCAGTGTCCACAAATGGAAAGTCACTGTTCCCACACTTGTGGTTCTCCAACTCAGGGGACCAGGCAGCCTGAGGTCTACCAGTGTGGAGACACAGTTCAGTCGAAGAAAGAACAGAGAAGTTCTCCCAGGCATAGGCCTGGGAATTTTAGAGGAAGAAAACTAAAACAATTATTATCTCTCTCTGTTCAAGGTTGTTTATAGTTATGCTCTAACTGAATATACTATTCATAGCTTCTCCAATAGAGTGAAATGTTTTGACTTTGAAACCAATCAAGCTTGACCTCAGCGATCCTCATTATAAAAAGACGCTACTGTTACAATAAACGTCTCTCTCTTTTCTCGCCTTCTGTGACTGTAGTCATTTCGTCTCATCCCTGACTCAGCAGCGACATCCCAGTATTATTCAAGACTGAGGTAAAAACTGCATTGAATGCCTCTACTTTTTCTTCTTCCCTATTAGGTGACCATCTTCAACAAGTATTGGTCCAACTCTTCAGAAGGGAGAGGCAAGGAAGGAGAGGCAGTGGGTTGGTCCTGTATGTTAGAGAGTGTTTTGATTGTCTGGAGCTTAATGATGGTGATGATAGGGTTGAGTGGTTTTTGTATAAGAAACAGGGAGAAGGCAAAAAAGGAAGATATCCTGGTGTGAGTCTTACAGACTACCCAACCAGGATGAAGAGGCAGATGACATATTCTGTAAGCAGCTGGGAGAGTCTTGTGGTCTCTGGACCTTGTTTTGGTGGGAGACTTCAACTTACCAGATATCTGCTGGAAATACAACGTAGCAGAGAGGAAACAGTCTAGGAGGTTCCTGGAGTGTGTGGAAGAGAACTTCCTGACACAGTTGATGAGGGAGCCAACCAGGGGAGGTGCCCCACTGGACCTGCTATTTGTGAACAGAGAAGGACTGGTGGATGATGTTGGAGGCTTGTCTTGGGCACAGTGATCACGAACTGAGTTTTTGATTCTCAAAGAAGGAGAAGGGTCAGCAGAACTGCCACCTTGGACTTCCAGAGGGCAAACTTTGGCCTGTTTAGGAGACTGGTTGAGAGAGTCCCTTGGGAAGCAGTCCTTAAGACAAAGGAGTCCAGGAAGTCTGGATGTGCTTCAAAAAGGAAATTTAAAGGTGCAGGAGCAGGCTGTCCCCATGTGCCAAGAGACAAGCCAGCAGGGAAGACCAGCCTGGCTGAACAGAGAGCTTTGGCTGGAACTCAGGGAGAAAAAATAGATTATGACCTTTGGAAAAGGGGACAGGCAACTCAGGAGGATTACAAGGATGTTGTGAAATTATGCAGGGAGAACATTTGAAGGGCCAAAGCCCAAATAGAACTTAATCTGGTTACTGCTGTAAAAGACAACAAAAAATGTTATATAAATTCATGAGCAAGAAAAGGAGGGCCAAGGAGAATCTCCATCCTTTACTGGATGTAGGGGAAAACATAGTGACAAAGAATGAGAAAAAGGCTGAGGTACTTAATGCCTTGTTCTCTGGGTACCCAGCCCCCTGATCTTGAAAACAGATACTGGGAGCAGAATGAAGCCCCCATAATCCAAGGGTAATGTTTAGCAATCTGCTACACCATTTGGACACACACACAAGTCCATGGGGCCAGATGGGCTCCACCCAAGGGTACTGAGGGAGCTGACAGAAGTGCCGCTTTCAATCATTTACCAGCAGTCCTGGCTAACCAGGGAGGTCCCAGTTGACTGGAGGTTAGCAAATGTGATGCCCATCTACAAGAAGGACAGGAAGAAGAATCCGGGGAACTACACAACGGGAAGACCATGGAGCAGATTATCTTGAGTGTCATCAAGCAGCACATACAGGACAACCCAGGAATCAGGCCCAGCCAGCATGGGTTTAAGAAAGGCAGGTCCTGCTTGACCAACCTGATTTCCCCCTATGACAAGGTGATTCACTTAGTGGATGAGGCAAAGTCTGGATGTTGTCTACGTGGACTTTATTAAAGTCTTTGGCACCATGTCCCACAGCATTCTCCTGGAGAAATTGGCTGCTCATGGCTTGGACAGGTGCACTCTTCACTGGGTAAAAAACTGGCTGGATGGCCAGGCCCAGATAGTGGTGGGGAATGGTGCCACATCCAGTTGGGGCCGGTCACTAGTGGTGTCCCCCAGGGCTCAGAATTGGGGCCAGTCCTGTTTAATATCTTTATCAGTGGTCTGGATGAGAGGATTGAGGGCACTCTCAGTAAATTCACAGATGACATCAAGTTGGATTGGAGTATTTATGTGCTGGAGGGCAGGAAGGCTCTTCAGAGGGATCTGGACCGGCTGGATTGATGGGCCGAAGCCAAGGGCTGGGTCCTGCCCCTGGGTCACACCAACCCCCTGCAGCTCCAGGCTGGGGCAGAGTGGCTGGAAAATACCTGGCAGGAAAGGCCTTGGGGGTGCTGGTGACAGGAGCGGGACATGAGCCCAGGTTTATCCAGGTGCGCAAGAGGTCAATGGCACCTGGCCTGTATCAGAAATAGTGTGGCCAGCAGGACTAAGGCACTGTACTGGGCACTGCTGAGGCACCTCCAGTCCTGGGGGCAGTTCTGGGCCCCTCATGACACGAGAGACGTCGAGGGGCTGGAGTGTGTCCAGAGAAGGGAGCAGAGCTGAGGAATGGTCTGGAGTACAAGGAGAAGCTTAGGGAGCATGGGGGTCTCAGCCTGGAGTAAAGGAGGCTCAGGGGGGACCTTCTTGCTCTCTCCAATGCCCTGATAGAAGAGTGGAGCCAGGTGGGTGTCAGGCTCTGCTCCCAGGTAACAAGTGACAGGATAAGCAAATCTCTCTAGATGATAGACCAGATATTAACATCATATTTGAAAATATGTCACCATTCTTAGTTCTATGTGCAACACAGACAAAAAGGAGGGGAGAAAAAAAAAGAAAGGAGCACATTTCAGTTTCTAGCTCGAACTAACATTTTTTGGGTTTATTTGTCCTTTGAGCAATATCTAAATGTTACAGAAAAATGTGTGCATATTAAAGTAGAATTCCTTACAAAATGCTTCATTCTAACTTCAACGTGGTGCTCGGTAAAAGTAAGAAATTGAAGACTACTCAGAAATACCTAATATTTGTTGCTTTTATATGCTCTAAGATTAACCTCTTCTATGATTCTGTGCTGGTTTTGTGGGAGAGATTGTTGTGACATTGCAGCTAGAACTCATTAGAAAGGTTCTTTTTTTAATAATCAGTAGCTATTACTAATCTCTCAGCCCTTTATTTTACTTTGTAGCAGAAGGGTTAGAGATTTTTCTGAAGCTATCCTCAAGGATGCTGGCTGTTTTCTCAACAGTGCCAGAATATTAAAGAATGTTAACAGTATACACTAGTGATGATTGTTGGTTTTTAACTCTTATTGTGCCAGGCTTAAGAGGTTATGTTTATCTTGTTAAAAACATCAATTTCTCTTTTTTCCTCCCTCCTTTTGGTTCTTATTTTGTAAACTGGGTTAAAGTTTCCCTAAAGACACACAGAAAGGATTTAGTTTTGTTTCTAAAGGAACCGAAGTTTAAAGATGGGGATCCCTCCCCCCTCTTCTACATGATGGAGGTTTCCGGGAACATCTTTTAAAAGGTATGGCTACAGTCTTTGTGTTGAAAGGTGTATCTGCTGCTGAGGTTTTCTGATGCAGATAGGCTGGCTGGTGATGAACAAAGGACTTTGGAATCTGTCAGAGGAATGGAGTGTCTTCTATGGGAAGAAAGATGATTCCCAAGGGATGAAAACAGGGCAGATTTGAGGGGGATCTCCTTTCTACTTCCCCATTCTCCTGCTGGGAGGTGACTGTTTTGATTGAGTCCATAGAACTTGGTAAGGCTGTGTTGCTGGAATTAATAAACACATTTATATTACTAGAGTTAAAAGAACTTTTGGAGATCTTTGCAAATAATTGTTCAGGAAGAAAAGGTGCTATTTTGACAGAAAAGGAGAACAGATATTATTGGGGATTGTCCTGGTTCTGTCCAGGACAGGGATAATTTTTGCATTAGCTGGGAGAGGGCATGGCTAGGAAATGTGTGTGTATATATATAT
>VZSE01009978.1:0-58436 GCA_013398275.1 Promerops cafer | reverse complement strand
GCTGGAAGGAGACACAGGTAGCCTCATTTTTACCATCTTTTCCTAAATGTTTGTTTCTGGCTACTGTCAAGTGCAGGTTTTTTAGGTTAGATTTTTAAGGTAAAAATTTCTGATCTGGTTCTAAGTGTCTGCAA
The DNA here is from genome assembly GCA_013398275.1 of Promerops cafer. NCBI lineage: Eukaryota > Metazoa > Chordata > Aves > Passeriformes > Nectariniidae > Promerops > Promerops cafer. The sequence continues at coordinate 58,302 of VZSE01009978.1, read as the reverse complement.
CAAGNTGTCAAGTGCAGGTTTTTTAGGTTAGATTTTTAAGGTAAAAATTTCTGATCTGGTTCTAAGTGTCTGCAACAAGATAATAATGAACTGGAAAAAAATTCACAATGAATCAGTAACCCCCTTTTCTGGGAGGCATTTGGGGCTTTCCTTGAAGGTGTCCTAGGTGAGTGCTGAGCTGCAGTGGCTGAATCACCTTATGATGGGAAGAATTCCTAAGTGAGGACAGAACATGAAGCTGTCTTCAGAAAAGTTTCTTGGTCCCAGGCATTCCCATGTAGTTGTCTATGTTGTAATGACCTTAAGTCATTTGCATCACTGACGCTAAGGATGTAGATCTTAGGATGTTTTCACCCTAAGCCTGAGAACCAAGTTCTAGTGAATTACAGTAACATTTAACACTGCATCTCAAATTACAGCCGATGAAATTTAAGTCTCTTAATTACCATGAAATTCCTGAAATCAAATGCTGAGAAGAAGATCTCAGCCTCAGAATTTTTTCAGCCTTGTACAGAGAAGAGCCTGGACCTCTACCATACTGACACTTAAATATCTCAAGGAAAAATGAGCCTTTTATGTTAAAAAACAGACTTGTAAGTCAAAATCACAGCTACTCAGTGCTTGGCTTGTATTTTTTGATTGTACTAGCTGGTAATAATCTCCCTAGAAAATTAGATAAATGCAGATCTGTAACATGGATTAGCATGTTCTGCACCTTTTTCTTGCAGATACATGTCAGTGTCTTAAGTACTTTTTACAAGTGTTGACTGAGTAAAACAGACAACATTTCATTGAAAGATCAGAAATTGAAGTATCATGCCCCATTGCTGATTAGGTTTTCACTAAATAATTTGCTGGTTTATGACCTGTATGAGAGTAAAGGGTACCCACATTTCTGAATGACAAAGTGCATTTTTTTCAAATCTTGCATGAGGCAAACTAACACCACGTTTGGTTGTTTAGGATTATCTTCACAGCTACTCTCCTTCTCGTGCATTGTGAAGAATTTGGGCACACTTGAATGGAGAGATAAAAGGATGATTTCTAAGGCTCAGCGTTTGTATCACATCTCATCATCCTTCTCTTGATGTGTTCCATGTGTTTAATCTCCTTTCCTGCTGTCAGGGTATCTGCAAATGGATAGTTAGCCATCTTAGGTGTATTCATGGAATATATGGTTCAATTTACCCTCAGTACATCAAATATATTTTTAAAGGTATTTTAATTATTTTAGCTAATATACTATTCAGCACAAAGTATTGACACATGGCATCCTGTATCTCAAATGAGAGCCAGAGTCTTTGGTTAACCATGGATTTGGAGGTTCCTTTTGTTCTCCACATTTTCTACAGATAATTTGCACAGCATTTTGAAGCTGTGCTTCAGTTTTCAGTGGTTGCTTCCAGGATATGTAATGTCTAAGCTATGGAGGTTATTTAAGTTATGTAATGCATGGAGTTTATTTGTTGGAAAAAACACTTGAACATTTTAATGCAGATTCACCTATTTAATTTCAAGTACCTATATAGCAAGCTTTCAGCCTCCCTATATAGTTAAGGATTTTTTATCACTTTTACAGGATTGTGGTGAGTTTGCCCTGGCTGGATGCCAGGTGCCCACCAAAGCCACTTTCTCACCCCCCTCTGCAAGTGAACAGGGGAGAGAAAGTGTAACAAAAGGTTCATGAGATGAGGTAGGAACAGGGAAAGATGACAATGACCATCATGGGCAAACCAGACACAACTTGGGAATATTAATGAATTTATTACCAATGAAAATCAGAACAGGATAATGAGAAGGAAAACAAATCATAAGAACACCTTCCCCCACCCCTCTCTTCTTCCTGGCCTCTAGGTCTTCCCCCTCAGCAGTGCAGGGTGATGGGAATCACATATCATTCCTTCTCCTGCTCAAGGAAGGAGATCCTGCTGCTACAGTATGTGGTCCCTCCCACAGCAGACAGTCCTCCACAGGCTTCAGCCAGAGTCCTCCCCACCATCTGCAGCTCTTCATGAACTGCTCCAATGTGGGTCTCTTCTCCACAGGGTCAGTCCTTCAGGAACAGGCTGCTCCAGTGTCCCCCAAGTGGGGACACAAGTCCTGCCAGCAAACCTGCTCCAGCCTGGGCTCCTCTCTGGGTCTGCAGGTTCCTGTCAGGACTTCCCACTTTTCAGAGCCCTCTTTTGGGCATCCCCCTGCTCTGGCCTGGGCTCCTCCAGGGGCTGAGTTGGGTCTCTGCTCCCCCGTGCCCTCCCTGGGCTGCAGGGACACAGCTGCCTCACCACGGGCTGCTGCAGGGGCTGCAGGGGAATCTGAGCTCCAGAGCCTGGAGCAGCTCCTGCCCCTCCTTCTGCACTGCCCTGGCTGTCTGCAGGGCTGCTCCTCTCACATGGTCTCACCCTGCTCTTCTCTGACCGCAGCTACATCCGCACAATAACTTCTTTTCCTTCTTAAATCTTGCCACAGAGGTGTTACCACCATCACTTGGATGGGCTTGGGCTTGGCCAGCACAGGGTCTGTCTTGGATCCAGCTCATATTGGATCTCTTGGACATGGAGGAAGCTTCTGGCAGCTTCTCACAGAAGCTACCCCTGTACCCCTCTTGCTACCAAAATCTGGCCACACAAACCCAAACCATGGGTATGAACTTGATGAAGACCTGAATAAGCCTCTAGATACACCTTACTATTTCAGCACATCAAATATAGGAGCAGTAAGGGCTTCATTTATAATGCTCAATTTAAGTGGGATGTGAATATCTGGCTTTCAGGACAAATCTGTTAGATTTGATGCATTTTTCAATAATATTTCTAGACTAATACATGTGGAGGGTATCCATATTTAAGGAAAATTCATGCTGAAAGAGACTGATAAAACCAAACTAATTGATTAGGAATTAAAACAAATATTTGCAGATATATTTGAACAATTTCATAAGTTTGGGCTCTAATAATAAGAAATAAAAAAATACTTTCCTAAGCTTCTCTTTTTCCAGTCTATGTCATATGAAAATATTCTTCACACATATCCCTCCACATCAGCTTTCTCATCTACTTCAAACCTCATTTCAGTATTTCTTTTCATCATTACTTAAACCTATTAACTTGCCTTTTCCTCTGGGATATATAGATATATTTTTACTCTGTAAACTATTTTGAGAAAGACTTTTTATGAAGTACCATGAAGAAGAACTAACATTCTTACCAATAGGCTGTTCCTAGGCTGAACTTTTAATTAAGTTATTTTTGGTTTATGCAGGGGAATACTAACCATGTATTCTGGGGTTACCAGGGTTAATTGTCTTTCTAGACTATATAGGGACTGCATTTCTTTAACTAACAGACCACTAAAAGAGTAAGTGAAGCTCTCTGGAACATGATTATAATTTTATATGTAACAGCTATATTTGAAGTGTCTTCTTGGAGGTTCACATGTAGGTGGAGGAAGATTTGGGCAGCAGAAGGAATGAGATACACAGCAGAACAGTTAAAATGAGATAAAGAAAAAGGACAGATGGAGCAAAGACTAGTTCAGCTTGATAGAGGGATTAAGTCACTGCATTTTGTTTGTTTCAGTCTCAGTGTCACTGGATTTTGTAGGTGTTCCTATACAAGTTAGCATGGTGCAATGGTTGTTAAATTACATTACAGACTCTGGAACCAGGAAATAGCTCACAATCCTCCAAAAAAGACAGAACAAGCCTATGCAATCTTTTCCTGATGCAGAAGTGGACAAAGTGTACTTAGATAAGACCTTTTTAAGTCAGCAGCAGAAGCTGTTTCTGCATGTGCAGGAATGGCCACATAAGGCAGTGTTCTGTACATGGCTGAGGAGGTAGTTGGGAGACGTTTTGTATTTGGTATAAGATTATATATAATGAAGCATCATCAGCATTCCAGAGGAGTCATGCAGGGCTGTGGAATGGGTGTAAGAACTGAGGAGTTTTGCCCCATCCAGCTGAAGATGTTGTTTCAGGGACTCTTGCGATGGAAAATAACTCCACCAAACAGAGACAGCTAAACAACCTGAGTCCCCATGCAAGCTTTACCCTGTGCGTAGATCCCAATAAAATATGATTTGTATCCTTTCTCTTTTTTTTTTTTTTTTTCTTTTTTCCTAACAGCTCCTCTGTCAGTATCTGTGCAACATGGACATCAGAATAGGTGAATGCTTATGTCAGCACTGCACCATGCTGAAGCACAGCCCACAGTGCTAGATGGTAAGAAGTTGACCCGAATTTAAACCAAGGTTTCCTTCCTTCCTGTAACCCTTTAGCAAGCTGTCAGCACACATTGCTGGAGGTAGAGCACTACCACCACTACTGTGATTACATTGTGCTAATTGGCTTCAAGCAGTTTATATTAATCAAATCAGAGCTTAAAGTAAACTCTCGGCTCCTAGGGAGCTGGTAATGTGTACAGACAGAGTGTTAGTGAGCTGATCCTGGCTTTTCCCTAAACATTAGACAACAGCTATGTAAGAGTTCAGTTAAGTCTGTGTGCTTTCATCTTTCAGACTTGCCCAGTGTCATCTTGAATGAGATCGTGTCCAACAGCAATACCAGTGATTGCTTTGACAGGTTCTTGGGAGAGCTGCTGTTGCCTCGGCCTAAGAATATCCTGTCCTGCCTCTCCTTCTGGACCAGCTGTGTTCCAGCTGTGAAGAACGGGTGGCAAGCTGGGCTGGGTGTCAGACACTGTTAAAGCTGAAGTGCTGCTGCTGTGTTTGTTTCATGCCCTGTGGAACTTTACCTCACTTACTTTAAGAGTAAAACTGAGCACATTAAATGATTTAGCAGCATGGTGACCAGCTCGCGTAACCTGACGGAAACACATTTTCTGAGCAGTGAAAGCATAATGCAGTGAATAAGCCCTTTTATAGTAATAAAATTCAATAACTGGCCAGAGTGGTTTTCCTATTAGATACTGAATAAAGCCTTTGGCACAGCACTTTTTTTTTGTGTATCCCTTTTGAGTTGTTCACATATCTGCTGGTCACAGTAGTGTAGGTTTATACAATTGTCACCTGATGCTTTGCTCATGGATTTTTGCCTTGAACTACATTTCAGTCATTAAATAGTGATACTGATTTTCAAGGGATGTACTAGTGGAGGAGGTAAAAATTCTACAAAAATAATTATGTGCTAGTTTTGGTCAGCCTATAGGTATATTGCTTGACACTTCCTTTGGATGATTTCTGTATCACATCTATGCACCAGATAAGGAAACTGACTATAGATGATTTAAATTCTTGTTGTATTTAAAACATTCTTTGCTTAATGTGGAAGAGTTTAGGGAACAGATATCACAGCTCTTTAAGATATTCTGTGGTATCACTGGTAAAGCACTTTAGCAACAACAACAACAACAAAGTTAAAAACATTTCAGAATCAAATGCTTCAAATAACTAATGCATTCGTAAATCTAAGCACTGGAGCAAGAATTCTGTTTGCTTTCAGACAGATTTTTGTCCCTAGTTGGTAAAAATCCAGGTGAAACTATTACTGAAGATAGACCCATGTTGCCCTGTGATATTAGATTTTGTCCAGCTGTAACTCAGAGGTGTTTTGCCTCTAGAGGTGGCGATACCACTCACACACCTCATTGGCAGGATGGGGGTTTGAGCACTCTGCATCTGTACCACTCCTAAGCCAGACAGCTTAATATCAGCATTCAAAAGCTTTTGGCACCTTACTTACTTAGAGCATGAGAAGACAAATCAGCACAAGTTACACAGAGCAAAAAGAGGGCTGTGATTTTATTAATGCACATTTCAGTCTATGAAGTGTGGTTTTATTTAAAAACATGTTCTGAATAAACAGTGAGATTTTAATGCTGCTCAGAAGATCTGAAACCACTGATACCCAGAGATGAACGGTTTCCTTGCATGTGAATCTTTAAATTGGCTTTGAAATCCTTAAATATAGTTTACAGAATCTTTCAAACTGTTTGAAAATGTCTGTGTCTCAAAATATTGCTTAACTCACAGTTGAAAGCTTATTATCTCAAAACCTACAGTGAACAAGTGACATAAGTAATACGCCCATCTAATAATAATAATTTCACCTATAACAGAAATACAGCTTTCTCTTCAGAACATAGAAACACAGAAAAGCAACCCAGTATTCAGGCTAAATTTCAGTAATCCAAATATGGTCTCTTTCTATAGAGGTGATACAGCATTTTCTAATGTATTTCTATACACCATGCACTTGTCTTTACTTACTTTTTATTCACTATTACAGGAACAATTAAAACTACTCATCTTAAGAGATGGACTAAAAGAAATGTCATAACTAATTGATAAAAATATTAACACTTTCACTAAGCAAAATGTAATCATCTGAAATGGAAAGCTAACATGTTACTCAGGCTAATGGCCCCTAGAATCTACATGAATAACTAATCGCTGTCTTGCAATTCACCAGATATGCTCTATTCCTTACCCTCCTGATTCTCATCTGAATAAATTTTTCTTAATGTTTATCTAAGACTATCCCCAATAAAATGCAATGCAGCACTTTTTGGTATTCCCTAACCAATTAAGCGTAATAATTGAATCCCTCTGCTGCCCTTCTTATGTTGTTAATATAAATTCATAATTATCTGACTCCCATCCTATTTAGTGAGCTTTGGATCAGACCATATCTGGTCTTTTCTATTCTGGAATAGATCACTATTTTCTTAATAGTAGAATGGCTTTTTCTGTGTTACATTTCTTTTCTGGACATGACCTTTAGAGATTTCCCAGACTTTTGTAGCTGTTCTGTGAGACCCCTTATCCTTTTAAAGTACATAATAAATGCCTGTCAGACATTGCTGCAACGTGGTAACATATTGCCTCTACATTGGGATCAATCAAATCCCAGGCCCTGAGATGCAATACATCTTCTCTAAAAGATGTGAAATTTGCTGAATAAGTTAAGGAGGAAGTCTAAAGTCCTTGTGGACATAAGTTAAGAAAACTAGTTTATACATAATGAGGATGAAAATTCTTCATGCGTGTGTAGATAATGAGCTTGTGGTCATGCACAGTTCCAGAAACACAACTGTGCAACCATGCACAGTTCCAGAATCACAAGCAGAGCTCTGAAGGCCACATATAATTTTGTTAATTATAATATATTCCTTTCCATTGCTGTAATTATGACTTCACTGTGGCATTTCCACCTATCAGTGCAGAAATCTCATGTGAGTTTCTGCAGCTCCAAGGCACTATTACTTGGTGCTGCATTGTTATTTGTACCAGTATATATTTTGTGCAAAATACAGCTATGTCAGATCTGTCCAGATTTTCTACTGGAATAAATGGTTTCTCCAGGTAAGGGAGAATTCCTCCATGGCTCTTCCTGGTTTTGCTATTGAATTATCATTACTTTTTTTAACACTCTTCCGAGTGACAACTTCTCCTTTGCTAAATGGAGATAGATAACGCCTGAAGTGGATGTACCTTGAGAGAATTACTTGCCATGGGGTTGGATCTGGCCATTTCCCTTATCTTGAACTTCCTTTCCCCTGTTTCTCTTTTGTATTTGATCTCATCTGTTTCCAAAGAGAGGCGAAAAACCTTATCAGTAATTCACTGAGGAAGAAGGAATCAGAGAGTAAGTGTAAGGTTAGCTAGAAAGAATCAGTTTATTCTGCACAATGATAAATCCAGTTTGGGTGCAAATTGTATGGCACTTGAAGTGAATCACTGAAATAGGCAGATAAAGCCCCTGATTTTAACCCTGATCCAGCAGTGCTTTTTCATATAATACTGACAGATGACCATGGCTTGAATTACTCTGTCCGAAGTAAGACAACGTGATCTCTGTGAGTCTAAAATCCAAATTACCCTTTCACTGGGCAATATCAAACTTTTGTCAGAAAAATCCCAGCTGAACTGTGATAACACAATGCTGCTGTGAGTACAGAGAGAGTGCACTGTGGTGGTGATGGGAGACAAGTGATGCTCCCTCTGCCCGCCATGAGCTGCACACAGAATACAGACAGGATGTAAATTCAGATCCAAGCTCAGATATGCATTCGGAAGTATTAACAAAATAAATGATTATTCAATATCACTAAGGGCAGCAGCATATGGGCCCTTTCATTTTGCTTTTTGTAGGAGTTACTTTTTGGGCTGTTTGAGATATTTCTGAGGGCTTTGTTGTTGTTGTTTGTTGTTTGTTTTTTTATTTTTTCATTTCTTAGAATGAAGAATTTTACTTTAAGACCTGGAAACAAAATTTCACTACTGATATTCTTAGGCAACATTAGATGTACAGGATAAAGCTTGATACAAATCTGCCACCCTTATTTATAAGGCTGGTACTCTATTTTTTAAAAGTCTGTTGAATAACTTCACAGTTCACTGTCATGGGAAAAAACTTCATTACTGGACATGAATCTATTATATTAGATCACCAGAGCATGACATACTCAGGGAAGGGCCTTTATCTAAAATTTGTAATTAAACTCTGTGTTCTGTGTGGCTGCTGACCTCCACTGTTGAAGAATATTCATGGATGAACAGATTTCAAAGCCAGGAGGGTCTCTTTCTGTAACCTAGCTCAAGTGGTTCAGTAACTTGGTTTTAGGAGCATCATCTGGTAATGTTGCATTCTGACTACTGCTCTTGCAAGAATGACAGAATATCTTTCTGAAAATATCTAGAAGTTCTTATATCAAGATTTAAGATACTGAATTCATGGGTTTTTTTCCAAATGAATAATTCTATTACTTCATTACTGTATTTAAAATACATGCCTTCGCAGTTTAGTGGTTGTTCTGAACCTCATTGCCACAGGAATTGTCAAAGATCTCCCACGTGAATAATTAACAAATTTCTCTGTGAACCATTTATATAAACCATACATTAATTTAGAGGGATAGAACAGAAAGACTTACTTAATTATGATCTCTGCAGACCATGCTATGTTTTTCAGTTTGCACACAGAACAACTACACTATCTAATTAAGCCATCTAATCTGGATATTTAATCAATAAAGGTAAAGGCCATGATATTAGATTTCCAATTTTTTTTTTTTTTTTAATTTCTTAGAGTCTGTTTCATTTCTTGGTCTTCTATTAGAAACTCTGTGTTTGTGTGTGCTTGTTTGCACACATAATGAACCAACAGAGAGGAAAATAAACTTTTATGTATGTGTGGACAGATAGATGGATAACATGCAGAATTGCTTTGAGCAGAGGGTAACACCAGATGAACCCCCGTGGTCTCTTCCACCCTAAATCATTCTGTTGTTCTATGATTCAAGCCATTGATCATTAACAAAATGTAAGTGCTTCCCATTCGACCATGAATGGATATTTACTACAGCTCTATCAGGTATTTCAGTATTCCTTCCTTTCAGCCATTCCTACATCTATAAATCACAGAATTCAGAGAATGTTAGACTGTTTTGGGTTGGAAGGGACCTTAAAGATCACGTAGTTCCAACTCCCGTGCCATGGACAGGGATGTCATTCACAAAATCACATTACTTCAAGCACCATCCAGCCTGGCCTTGAACACTTTCAGGGCTGGGGAATCCTCAGCCTCTGGGAAACCTCTTTCATTACTTCTTCACCCTCTGACTAAAGGATCTCTTCCTACAGCCAATCTCAACCTGCCCTTTCCAGTTTAAAACCACTACCCCTTGTCCTGTCCATCTTCCTGTATAAAATGTCCCTGTCCACCCTTTTTATAAGCCCTCTTCAGCCATGAAAGGGGCTCTAAATTCTACCCCAAGCCCTCTATTCCCCAGGCTGAACACACCCAGCTCTCTGAGCCTGTCTTCATAGGAGAGGTGCTCCAGCCCTCGGAGCATCTTCATGGCCTCTTCTGGACCTGCTCTGAGAGGTCCATTTCTTTCTTGTGTTGAGCACCACGGAGCCAGACACATCACTTCAGGTGAGATTTTGCCTGAGCAGGGCAGAATCCCCCCCCTCCCCTATGCTGGGGGATCAGCCCAGCACACGGGGGATTTCAGGGCCAGGGTATATCCAGCTCTCCTCCCCTCACAGCCCCAAGTCCCTCTTGGCAGGGCTGCTCTCCATGAGTTCTCCCAGTTTTGATACCTGGGATTGTCTCAACCCGGTTGCGGCACTTTGCTTGGACTTGTTGAGCTTCATGAAGTTCTTGTGAACCCATATTTCAAGTTTGCCCAGGTCCCTCTGGGTGGCATCCTTTCCTTCTGTTGTGTTAGCTGCACATCATTCAACACAGGAAGACAGTGAAAGGAAAAACTGAGCTAAGTTCTGCAATGCATATTGGCTCATTTTCTCAAAGCCTTCTTGACAACACTCACATCTATCCATTTTCAATGCTTCTTTGGAAATCACAACATTAAAATGTGGTTGAGATTTACTGCCTATTGTTAGGGTATGATGTTGGCAGTTCATTTAGACAAAGAATCATAGAAAGAGGAGTAGGTTCTTTAATTTTAATTTTTTTTTTACTTCCTGAGTAATGTTGATCTTCCAGAAAAAAATCTAAATTAATTTTTTATAGAAGTACAGTTATTTTCTTTCCAAACTCTATTGCCAGAAGCAGAAGAAAACAAGTATTTTGTATGCATTTGTTGTTCCTATGAAAAGTTAATGTTTTTTCAGGTTTTAAGTGTTTGAATAGATATGGCATCACACATCACCAGTAGCATCACAGCTACTCTCTGCTGCATGATTTTTTTTTGTCTCAGTACAGAAACCAAGATCAATTGCCCTTGGTTCTACAAAAAATCTGATCCTTTGAAGGCAGAAAAGGTGTTGTGTCCTACTTCTGAAAGGCTGGGATGTTGCCATGTTAGAAACTGCTTCATAAAAGTGTTTTACTTATAGGATTAACAACAAACTGTAAAAACATTTCTTCAATCAGGGAAAATACATCTTTCTACTAACAGTAAATATTGATATGGGAGTGAAAACATAAGGAAATTGCTAAGAAGATTCTCTGGTTCTCTGGGAAGAGGTTCAGTAGCAAGATATTTTACATAGCACTCATGTGGATGTTTTATACTGCTTGTCCATGGTTTATTCTTCAGCCTCTATAGTTCAACACTAATTTTCTGATTTACCATAGCTGGAAGGCATGCAAAATATAGTTACAATACTAAAGTAAATAAAATTTCAGATGATTAATTTCAGGGTTTTTTTTAAAAAAAAAAAGCTCCACAAATAAAATGTACAGAAAAAAAAAATAGAAGAAGCTTTCATGGGTCTTTTATTTTAGGAAATTATTGAATGAATTAGAATTTAAATAAAGACTGTGAGATTTATTCTGGTATAATAGCATGAAATTAAGACCAAGTTTTACCTGTACTGTTACTAATAGACAATATATTCAATTACATACTAAATCTGATTCACTTGTCTGTGCAATTAAAATGCAAATGTTCAGGTCATAATATTAGAAGCCTCCCATTTTGGATGTTGCATTATATGGTTTTCTTGCTGCTGTTGTTAACAATAATTCACATGGGAAGGTAACATAACTTTTAACTACCATGTGCCATCCTGAAACAGGGTTTCTTGTGTTATGTGCAACTCTAAACTGCAGCAATGAAGCATACTTGGTGGAAGTCTTTGCTTTCTCCAAGCAGCACAATTTAAACCATGCCACTGCCCTCTTTGTCCAACCTTGTGGTCAAATGATTCCAAGTAATATGCTTTCTTTGATCTTCTTTTTGTTTTATTTGCCTCAGTCTTGAAAATTGGATTTTCAAGATGTTCTTTGCTTAATAAAGTGTGAACATTAAACACTAAGTGGGACTGTAAACATGCTGACAGGCCTGATCACAAAGCAAAATAAGATGTATTTCATAGAAATAAAAAGCAAAAAATACTCTATGTCTGATACATTTTAATTACTGAAAGTATTCATGATCTATAATATTCAAAGAATATTTGATTACTGACTAGAACATACCACCATCCAACATCATAAGAACAATGTCTGGAAACGCAGAGGTCTGGCCAATTTCCACGACTACTGTCCATCCGTGCTGGTTCCAGCCCCCCAGGTCAGATGGCATCTGTGCAGCAGAACAGTGCACATTATTTGCATTAAAGGCAGCCTGGGATATATGTCCTCTATTGTCACAGACAGTATTGATAAAGGTAGGTTTTATTACTTCAAAACTGTTACAGGAAGAACAGCCTTTTTATGCTGGCTTGTCTAGAGAGCTTAGGAATTCCCAGTGTTATCCTTATGGGAGGCTAGAGGTGTGTTTTATTGTTACTAAAGAGCATATAGAAGACTTGAAACTGCCAGTTTACTGTGGCCCAAGACCCCTAAAATTGGAAAATAAAGAAAGCTTGTTTTTTGTAGCTGCCAACTTTGAGTTTATTCCCCTCTGAAAGTGAGGGGCTGAGTGTATATCAGTTTCTCTCCTGCCCTTGAAGAAAGGAAATTACTCTGCTGGTTTTCATTTGGACATTTTGTTTTTGTTTTTATTTTTTTTTATCTAGGCCTACTTATGGGCTATCACGGCTGCTACTTAAAACAACCTCTTGGGAGAGATGATAAAAGAATGCAGTTATGTTTTATTATTGCTGCGTGATGTAGGAGGCATCCTGGTTTCACCCAAGTGCTTGAGCTTTTCACACTTTAGAAATGAAGCTATTCTTTGTCACGCCACTGCTTTAGGCAGTGTGGTAAATGTGACAACCAAGCTGAAGAATCAATGATCACTAGACTGCAGAAACTGGGGTGAAAGAAGATATTGACTTACGTTTAAAAAAGGAAAGAGGATGGGGCAGTTTGGCATGGACAACAGGTGGGTTCTGACCATGTTCAGGTTCAGGCCATACACCACACAGGAGCAGGCGGTCTTGCTTAGGTTGAACTGGCAATATTTTGGCAAACAGTGTCTCTTCAGAAATGTCACCATCTCTCTTAAGGCCAGTGTCTCTTACAACTGGTCAAAGGGAACTTCTTGCTGCCAGCCACCAACACACCAGGGATTGTTAGTGCGCATTCAGAAGGAATGCTTATGTTTGGATGAGCCTTCTCTTCCTTTTGTAGTCTGACCCATATGCCGCCCTTAATATTTAGAAGCTCTTGAAATTCTGGTGTTTTATCTGGTGCAACTTCCCCTAACCACATTGTCACATTAATCTACACTGGTCAAGGACAGCATCCCAGTTCTTTACAAAGGAAAGGCAGAGATACTCATTAGTCTCCTTCTGGCTCAGATTTCTTCACTTGAATAAAAAATTATTCCCAGGAGCATGGATTAGGCAAAAAATCCATTTCCAAACTGGACAATGAAACTGCATCTATATGAATAATTGCATGTATCCCTGATCAGTCCCTGGCTATGATGCCGATTGACGTGGGAGGATCTGTGCCTACATCAGTGATTTCTCCCAGGGTCAGCCAGGTGATGGCAGTCAGACTGCCTGTTGGATGTGGCTCTGGTCTTCTGTGGGTGTTCTTCTGTGCCCAAAAATAGTTAGGGAAGGTGCCTGTTGTCACAGATTAAAAATGTGTTGGAGACTGTCCTAAAAATTCAGCGTAGAGACAAGTGAATTGCCTGGAAACATTCTTTGACACGTTCAATTTATTACTCTAGACAGCAGTCTCAGAAGCAAAAGTCCAGGGCATGTCAAGGCACACTCCCTCACTCAGCAAAGCTGCACTCACCTTCATGAAGCTGCAGATCTCCTTGATACCTCCAGTATGGCAAGGACTTGCCATCTGCTGCACAGAAAGAGGGCTGGTTCAATGGATTGTTGGTTTGTGTTGTGTTTTTTTAATGCATCTAAATGTGACTCTTAAGAGATACAATCCCTCTTCTGTACATGTTCCAACCCCACAGCTCAAAAATGTCTTTGTACCATGATAAGGGAAATCAGCTTTGTAGTAGAATCAACAGTATTATTAAATAAGGAAAGGTTCCTGGATTCAAATAACCATAGAAATACACCAGGATTTGTTTTCTGGGGGAAGGAAGCTCTGAAGTTTTCCAGTATGTTTGCTGTGTAGAAAATTGAGTAGACAAGAAAGAAGAACTTTTTTACCCTGTAAAACCCAGCCATTTTGTAGGTTGTTCTTCTATGTGTTGGTTTTTCTGGTTCTAGATCCCTGCTGATGGCAAAAAACAAAGTGCTTTTTGTGCTACGCACCAACTTAATTACAGTTAGCTGGGTGTAAAACCCATAATTTACCCTGGTTTCTAAGTCCTAAAATGGGAACTCCGTATATACTTGCCACCCTATAGGTCCCTTGGTGAGATATGTAGGAGGATCATGTGGTGGACTCAAAAGTTTATTTTTAGGTTGATATGTGGATTTGTTTCCCAAGACAGTGAATTTGCATGGCTGCATGGGAGAGCAGGAGGAGGGGAGGGAAAGGTGTAGAGGGACAAGAGGGAAGAGAGGGAGTGAAAGAAAGAATGTATGAAAAAGAAGATCTCTTCTTTAAGGACAAAAGCAGATCACAGAATTCTATAAAGGTTTAGTTTGGAAGGGGCATTAAAGATCATGAATTTCCTACCCCCTGCCATGGGCAGGGAAACCTTCCACTAGACCAGGTTGATTAGAGCTCTATCCAACCTGGCCTTAACATGTCCAGGGATGGGTCACCCTCTGGGCAACCTGTTGCAGAAATACCTGACTATCATCTAAAGAGAGGGCCTTGATTTAAATATAGCTTTTATCTTTGACAAAGAACGATGAGATTTTTTTTTCCTCAACCAGCATGAATTACAGTTTCTTTGTAAATGTTACTGAAGAAGCACAGCACTAGTCTGTCTTTCATTTATATTGCTTTTATTAGGAGACTATTCCATATTCTGAAAAGAAAACATGCTGTAGAGCTATAAGAAAATAATAAACCTTAATAGCAGCAAGGTAGGAGAATGTAATTTTCAGTTTATGATCATAAATGCCTCAAAGCTCTTAACAAATATCTAGTAATTTAGCTTCAAAACAGACCTGGGAAATATTTAAGTATTTTTATTTACATGCACATCACAGGAAATTGCAAGAGGATAGAAGCTAAATCAGAAACTGAAACTGTAGCTGATCCAGGAATATAACCTCTGAAGTCATCTCTATTCTTCTTTGGGAGGTTAATACCAAATTGACACTAAGCTGAATATCTTTTGCCCCTGAGAACTGGAAGAGGAAATTCTATCTGCTTTATTTAGATGCCACATCACCAGCTCTATGAGTTTCTGGCCTTAAGAGGGCCATCCAGGCCACTAACACAACTACCAAAGCTCCATACATAAATTTAACTGAGCACAGCATTAACCTCTGAAGACTTGTCCAGCTTATCTGCCTCTCTCTTTCTATCAAATTGCTCAGGGCAGTGACTCTTCATCTAGGTAGAAAAGTAAAGTTCATAGTCTGGCTTTAACTTCCTGCCATCTTGCAAGCTTGGAAATTCATGTTTTAAAAACATCTGCAAAAACTTGCCATTTTGTCCGACAGCAAACTACAGTGCTTGGTGTTGGAAAACACAATGACCATAATGCAGAATCTGTCAAGCACAGTGACACTTGAAGCTCAGCTCAGTTGCCCCACAAGGATGTCTGGTGCCATTTGGGAGGATGACTGTCATCCAGCCTGGCCTCCAGCTGATGCTTCAGGGGAGAGCAGGGTTTCTGCAGATCCTGTGTCATGTTTTATAGATGTCTGCAGCAGATATTCACGTGTGATGGGGGAAAGAAAGGTGAGAAGATGCCTTAGTATAACTAACTGAAATGAACTCTTATGGTAAAATGTATTTTATACAGCTTAACTAAAAGTTTATATTGGAAATCAGAGTCTATCCTGGTCAGCCAGGTTCAGTTGACAATTATAAGCACCTTTAGGTAATGGTTTATCTAAACAGGAGCTTAGGATAGGTGAGAGTGATCATTCTCTGAAGTACCTGCATTATAGTCGTATCATCTATATCAGGATTTTAAGGTAACTGCTAAATTTTAGATGTCTGTTCTTTAGCTCTCTGAAGTGAGGTTGTTGCTGCACAGAGCTTTGAGTTTTTCAAGACATTCCAGTTTGTATAGAACTTTCCCGATCCACCTATTTCTTCACAGTATTGCCTTAGCATGATCACAATGTCAAAATATTTTATTTCTGTGAACTTTGCTTTTTGCATTTTTACCAGAGCAATGTTAGTAACACCATACCCCATTTACTTGCAGCTTTGTTCACAAAGTGCTGCCAGGTTCCCATCTCCTGACACTTTTTTTTTTTTGCTCCATGGGTATGCTAGCATTTTCTGTAACAACTCACAGAATTATAGAGCCATTTAGCTTGGAAAAGACCTCTAAGATCATTGAGTCCAACCATTAAGGTAACACAGCCATGTCCACCAGTAAACCATGTCCTCAAGCACCGCATCCACATGTTTTTTGAACACTTCCGGGGATGGGGTTTCCACCACTTCTCTGGGTAGCCTCTTTAAAATGGTTGACAACCCTCAGTGAAAATGTTTTCCCTAGTATCCAATCTAAACCTCCCCTGGCCCAGCCTGAGGCCGTTCCCTCTCCTCCTGTCCCTGTTCCCTGGAGCAGAACCCGACCCCCCCAGCTGTCCCCTCCTGTCAGGGAGTTGTGCAGAGCCACAAGGGCCCCCCTGAGCCTCCTTTGCTCCAGGCTGAGACCCCCAGGCTCCTTCAGCTGCTCCTCATCAGACTTATGTAAAACTACTCTAAGGCACTGAGAGCTAATATATACTTGTCCCACGACTTTGTTGGCCAGATTGTGATTCCCAAACCATATTGGCACTGTCAGTGGGAGACTAGTTATTTATGTATACCCCAGAGTGTCCAATAAGTGGAGAGAGGATGATGGAATATGAAGCTTGAGAAACCTCAGTTACTGCCTCAGCCCCAGGACTGCTTCTCATGAAGTGCCTTGGAGGACATGGCATGAGTAGATGCCACAGAAGCAGACAGTCGAGCTGGGAATGGGGGAATGGAATCTGCCAAACTGAGATGAATTAGGAGCGGTGAGTCGTTTTCAGCTGCCTTTGGCAAAATGCTTTCGGTGGGCTTGTGGTGAATTTTGCCCAGGGGGACATTTTTGGAAGTAGTGCAGAAGAAGCTCTTAGCAACTTCTTCTAGGTCTGACAAAAACAACCAATCAGTAATTAGCTTTGAGGATTGACACTTTGTTATACCAGTGAGAAGGTCTATGCGCTTCTGCGAACACCCACGTTAAAAACGAAAAATCCCGGGAAAAAGCTCTCTTGATTTCCGGCCGGGAAAGAGGTAACAGGGCGGGGGGTCCGGCCGGGCGGCCCTGCCGCAGGGCCGGGCCCCCCTCTCCCTCCATCGGTTCCCGGGCAGGGGCAGGGGCTGCGCAGAGAGAGACAGACCGGGCCGCTGCCATTGCTGACACCTCAGCCCCCTCCCCGCCGCCAGACCGGGCCCAGCCCGCGCGGCCCGGCGGTGCTGGCCAGGAGAAGAGACTCCATCAGCCCCAGCCCTGCTCCCGTGGTGTCCAAGTGGCTGAGATCCTGGCCCTTCCCCCGGCGTGGCCGATCCTGGCTCCTGCCGCAGCTCCCGGAGCCCGCCGGGGTCAGGCGGCCATCTGCAGGCCCTGGGAGAGATTTGAACCCTCTCAGTGCTCTGACCCTTCCCGAGAGAGAGAGAAAAGACCAAAAAATGCCAGAATGTAAAGAGACAACATGATATACTGAGTCAGTGATGAAGAGGATGAATTCTAGAGGAAGAAGATGAGAAGATGCCTTGATCTTGCCAAGGCTATAGAGAAAGACTTTCTTTTCCCTGTAACGCATGAAAAAACTATGGAGAAGTGGCTCTTTACTTAGCTAAGGCCCCTATGTAATTCTGTGAGAACTTTGAACAAATAAAGAGAGAGAGTGAAAGAGAAGAGTGATGAAAATTCTGTGTCCCCAGAGACAAAAGAGATGATTCCTGCTCCCAGCGATGAAGATGAGTTGAAGATAGATGCAAAAAACCTTTGCTTTAGAATAGTTCACCTTTAAACTGGTACCCCATAAGCTGACATGGCCCATACACACAGCTGTGGGAAGGCTGTGTGAATATGAGAAAGACTTCACAATTGCAAGTTTCCCCAGGCGGCTGCTATTCGTGAGAGTTGAAAATCACAAGAGAACTTCTTTTTTTCTTGTGGAATGTCTCCATGACAATTTAGAAGAGAGACTTCTCTCCCCAAGCAAATTAATGAAAGACTACTTTAAAAAGTGGTAAACTAACTAAAAATATAGAGTTTTGTTTCTTTACATTGACAGTGAGAGAGAAAAAGGTTGTGGGGAGGGGAAGAGTCTGAAGGGGTTTTGTTTGTTTGTTTGTTTTCTCTTTTTTTTTTTTTTCCTTCCTTTAGTTTCTGTCAATAAACCTCTCTTTATACCCTTTCAAGTTTTAAGCCTGTTTTGCCTTTTCTCCCAATCCCATCTCACAGCAAGAAATGAGTAAGTACACCCTAGTGAGTGCACCTGTGATTAGCAAACCTAAACCACTACACGAATTAGTGTTTCCGCCCAGTTTCAAACTGAAACCACTACAGGGCTGCTGCTGAGGGCTCTGACAGTGAGCTGGGAATAACCTGTGCTCTCTAACTATGTGTGAGAGAGGAGAGAGCAAACAGCATGGAGATCTTTCTATAAACCCTGATGAGAAAGAGGTGTAGGTCTTTGTGTTTCTCTTTCTTCCTCATCATTGCACACAGGTCTGGAAATTTTCTCTCATCCTGAGAGAAGGGATCACCTCTCAAAGGCATGGTTTGCTTTCCAGTGAAATTAATATTCTGTTTTCAGGGCATGGGAAACATTTTGTAGGAGCTCAGGAGAGGGACAAGAGCAGTAGATGAAGGGTGACAGACCTCACTTCCAAATCTAGATCAACAGAAATACTACAAAGTCTTTATAGAACCTCTACCTCATTCCAAATTGTTTTTATTTCATAATTAGGAAAATTGAAGAAACACAGTGGAAAGGACTAACGAAAATCACTTAATAAGGCAGTTTTGAAACAGAAGGAAAACCTACATTTCAACCTTGGTCTAAAATTGAGGAAAGCCTTCTCAGAAGAGATTGAATCATCTATTGAATTTCCTTCATTTCACAATTTTAAAGGTCTTCAGTAAATGGATATTAAAAAAAAAAACAACAACTGTATATTGATGATCTATATTGCACACTAATTCAGCATGGGGGAAAAAAAAAAAAAAGACAGCTCTTTTGTTCTGGAAGCAGGAGGTAACAAGAGTGCAGAAGTAGGAAAGATGATGTGGAGAATTTTCCTTAACTTCAACCGATTCTTCAAGTTGTTTCAAGTGCTGACAGGGAATTTGGCCCCTCAGTAAGTTGCTGCTCCTGTCAGGCTCTCCTTGTCATTATTCAAGTGCAGCTAAGTGTTTCTGTCTTAAAAAAAAGGCTTGGCTTTTTAAGAATCCTAAAATATGTTCTAGGTGTCAATTTGACTTTATATAGCCTTGCAGTTTATGTCAATATTACATAGATTCTTCCCACAATTTTCCCTTAGGAGAGAGGATGAACTAACAAAGACCAAAATCTTAGTTCTGAGAAAAGAGGAAGGGAAGTCTCTTTTCTTCATCACAGACAAAAAGAGAAAACTGGAATGTAGGTTAGCTCAATTGCCCAAGGATGCTTGCTTTAAAAACATACAAACAAACAAACCCAAGCAATTCTCTACCCAAAACAAAACAAAACAAAACAGAAAAGTCTTAAAAAAAGAATGGATAGGAAAGGCAGGGGGATTTATTATGATGCCTGTATGGTTTCCATAAGAGGAAAAGCTCTTCCCCTCTCATCCTAACTTAATTGATTTTTTCGTAGCTAATTTAAAGGGTTTGCACTAAATACTAGACATTGATTTTTTTTCAGCATCTTATTTCTGTTTTGTATATCAAAACATTTGTACCAACCTTCCCTATCAGAAAAACTTGTGCTAATGACTCTTATCTACCTTGGCATGAAACCAAACTTAAAAAAAAAATTCTTCATGAAAAACTTACTTATTGATTGGGAATTGGGTGAAACATGTGAAAGACTTCTGTTTTGGAAGCAGATGGAAAAAAGAAAGTAAGATTCATAGTAATTTCACATAAGCTCCCTGATGCAGAAACATAACACAATATTAAAGGAGTCTGATAAATTTATGTATGTGTTTAAAACATAGGCACTCATCAAGGCATTCAGGCTGGATTCCAACATTGTTTTCACCCAAAATCCATGTAGCCTCCTCCTGGCCCTCATTATCTTTTCACACTTGAATCCTACCGTGAGCTGGACCTCAAGGCAGGTTTGCCCACACCCTGGTGAGAATTTGATCCTGCAGAACTGCAACACCAGTGACTTTGCAAAGCTGAAGAGAGGTCCAGTGATGTATTAGATGCAACCTTTGTTTACCATATTGTCAATTAATTCATCATTGATTTAGGATAAAAATTGCATCTCATTTGCCAAAGGGCACGAATTGGGAAGCATGAATTGATTGGGTATTGTCAAGCTGTATACATTGTCAGCAAACAGTTAACAGTCTCTGCCATATTTGTATCTTCAAAAATGTGCTACCAGGTGTGAGTGTCTACGTGGCTGCAGAGTATGGATGCAGAAATACCAGAAAAATAAAAATATTAAACTCATTAAGGGGAAATGTTTTATCCTATAATCAGCCTATGTGAAATCCAACTGCACAGTCTCAAGTAGGAAAATGTATTAAGATTCTAAATATGCACCAATATATTTTCTTGTTGGAATAAGATAGTTGTGCAAATATCTACTGTAGGCATTTAGGATTTTTTTTTTTTTTTCCTCTCAGTCATGATAGCATTTGTCACTCCAGGGCAAAAACTAGATTAGTGTCCAGACAGTATATCTTGAGACCTGGTGGCTGTAACTTTGCTTCACAGTGCCTGTATTTTATCACTTTGAACATGTCTAAATTAAAGGAATATGCATATGAATGATCACTGAGTTTGATTAGCTCCCAGCTCAGGTCATTTGCTTCTGAAAGTACATGTCAGCATGCATTTCAGTGCTGGAGGAAATGTGCAGTCCATCGAGGAGATGTCATCCAGCTCCAGGTTCCTTCAGGATGAGATATCATTTAAATTACTCTTTTTGAGCTAGATAATATCCATACCAATTAGGAAGATGAAGTGTTGCAGTATACAATTTTAATGCAATCTTGCATTGAGCAGCTTACTCTGGGGTTGTATTTTCACAAAAGACCCTGAGTTTGGGGTTACTTTAGAGTTGTAAATTACATTTTTTAATACTTAGTATCAGTCCCTGTATAGTCTTAAAATTTGACTCATAAATCAGAATTTTACAATAGAGATTTGAAAAAACTCTACCACAGTAGCATAGTCCATTGTTTGGGTGCTCGGAGTTGTATGGTCAAGCCAAAGCCACTTTATTTTTCCTTAGTGATTCTCCTTCTTATCCCACACCGAGTTTATGATAGCTGAATTTTGTTATTTCAGCTCAAGTTCTGAAGGGTGCAGAGTGAAGGGAGAGTTTCAGTTCTCTTCTTAAAAAAAAAAAATAAAAATAAAAGCTTGGAGAAAAGCCACAAAATATATCCTGAGAGCAACAAAAGGGATGGCGGGCAGAGGGGGTGTTAGGAATATCCAGGGAGTGGGCAGTTCAGTGTCCCAGGCTTTGAGAGCTCTGAATGCTGAGCAGGATAATCAGGTGCTGCTGTGATGGCAGCCTCCTGCCCAGAAGTGATGCGAATCACTGCTATTATTGTGTGAGATTCTTTGAGATCATATGATGGAAAGCCCTGCAGGAAGGTGAGATGCTGTTCCTTATTGCCACTGCCTTCTCTCTCAGCTATTCAACACGCTCAGCTAATGGCTGCACTAGTCATTATCTTTCCTATATTTCACAATTATACTATATTACACCAGCCACAGTCTTCCCCCTATTTCACTATTAAATGAGACTTACTTTTCATTTGAATGTTATTGAAGAAGTTAGTGCTTCTAATTGAAGGTTTCTGACTCATTTATGGTAGTTTTAAAAGCTTAATCTTCAATTTTGAGAGCCTGGATGACCCTGATTACATGAACCATGAGCTACAATATGACTTTCTACATTTTCTGTGTCATTTAATGCTCTGATTCATTTCATGGCAGTGTGGCATATATCTTTGCACCTCTGTGTATATTATGTATATATTCAGCAACATCAACAAATAGATGTTGAAGCAATGTGCTAAACTATATTTATCGTGTACTGCTGCTGTATTAGTTCTACTGTAAAAACTGTGCTATATAAGTCCTTCTAACACAGATAGCCGAGTTAAAATTTCAGTTCCTTAAAAATTCATGTAAGAAATGTTAAGTGTGGCTTTGTCCTAGAAGTCATATAAGGTCATCAGATGGTAAAGAAAAGAGAACAGGTAATGAGCTGTATGTAATGATTTAAATAATGTTAGGTACATATATAATTTAGGACAAGTATCCAGCATTTTGATACTTTGAGGGATTGGTCCTGATAAGTATCTAAAATAAAGAAGCTCTATTCATCCTAAAAGATCCAATAAGACAGAGAAAATCTGCTTAGATGATGAAAACTAGTAAATTCTGAGTGTGTGGCATGAAATGAGTAAATATTTTGGTTTTTGCAAAGAAAAGATTCATAAGGGCCCTAATCTATGTGATTGTAGTGAATATTTATCAAGAGAGGTCATTAGAGTCAAAAAAGTCATACTACATTGGATATATCTTTGGATATTTCTAGTATCAATTTTCAAGAAGGCATAATGATCTTACTGTGAGAAATTTTAGCCAACTGCTTTTGATTTTTGCTATTTATAGTGCATTTACATAAACAGTGTCCTCTTCTGGACAAGTTTCTGATATGTTTGGGGATTCTGATATGATTTGGGGATTTTGGGGATACTTTTATTTAAATAATGAATCGCGATTATGGAACCTACATAAAGAAGATGAGAAAATTGTTTTGGGGGCATGCCAAAGAGTATGGGCAGAATCCTAAAGAAAATAGACCTCTTCACAACTGGGTGAATGAACTTTAAATGAGCATTAGTCCTTATCTGTGGTCCTGGAGGGGTGATCTGCTGGCCAGTCAGTCTAAAGGATGTGTCCAAATGTCTATACAGGAGGAAGCTGTAATGGAACAACACAGATTTTTCTCTTAGTAGTATTTCCTGCTTATAGGAATTATACCTTTCTAATCTTAGTAAAATTACAGCACTTCTCATTTGAGACTACCAGCTGAAACTGGATCAGTCAGTAGCCAAGACCACAACCATACTAATAAATGGTTAGACACATCCACCACTGTTCTCAGGCCATTCCACTCTGAAATGTCAATATCCATAGCATTAAACTTTGTCACTCTCTGAAAGAGAGTAACTGCACTCAAATTCCCTATTGTGCATGGTCCTTTGGGTATGCTGACTCCTACACTGTGCCCTGAAATAATTTGGGAAAATGTCAGTTGTGTCAGGCAAATAAGGTACCCCAGACTGTCCCAACAGTTCCAAGTGGAAGTTTCAGAGCAGCAAATTTCCTGGTGTGTTTAAACAGAAAGATACAAATGTGTCCTCTGTGACTGCCAGTTGCTTCATTTGTATCAATTCTCTTACAGAAAGTCAGTTTTCTGGGGGATATTGGTGTGATAAAACCAGAATTCTGTTAAATGGTTGAACAAACTTTGCAATACCCTTGACCTCTCAGCTCAAACCATGCCATGGTTCTTTGGAGAGGACTAGCAGCCCTACCAGACTTTGTGCCAAAAGTCCTGTTTCTGTACCAGCCCTTTTTTCTTTGGTTTGGGTCACTGGTGAACGGAAGGATTCCACCTCCGTGTTTCCCATTTGAATGCCTACAGTCATCTTCTATCCATCATGACACATTTCAAGGGAGAAGTTAGAAATCTCTCAGCTTTCAAGGACTGACTGACAGGGTAATGAATAAAAGCACCTCAAGTTTATCAGGCCAAAAGCAATGCCAGATGAACTGCAGAAGCTACAATATTTTTTGATATTTTATTGACTGTCATGTCAGGCAGGGAAGCGATCTAAAACTTAGTGTAAGACTTACTAAGCTATCTTGAGACTCAATCTCTTTTCTTGATAGAGAGATAATAGGAGGGGGTGGAGGTGTGTGTGTTTATTTCCTTATTTGTTTGTATGGCATTGATCTTTTGATGGGATCCTTGCAGACAGTAACGGAGTCACTAAGGATCCTTGCTCCAGACAGCAGCATCTAAGTCAAGGTGTGAAAGGCTGGCATGCTTCAAGAGGATCTGGGAATGGGTCAAGGCTGATGTTTATCAAAAACACTAGTGATTTTGGAAAACCCTCCTGATTCTGTTCTTCTAGCTTGGCAACACCTCCAGTGTCATTTGTTTCAATATTACTGAGCACTCACCTTTTGAAAGTCAGATCCCCCTTCTACAACTGAGCTCTGATGCTTGAAACCACTGCCAATTTTTGAAAATAGCTAAACATATTAATGTATTATTTAGTGCTATAGACTGTGTTTTTTTAATAGCTCTAACACTATGGGAATGAAAAGAAGTCATGAGAGAATTCAGATTAGAGTCTGTTTCTTCTCATAATTTTTTTCTCCTCATTCATACTTCAAGAGGTTTTGAGTAATGGATTTTTTTTTTTTTTTTAGAAAGGGACCTTAGTGTAACAGAGAAAGTATCATGCACATTTTTATTTTATCAAGGGTGTTTTGTGTGCCATCATCATCATGGTTTGTCTGTAAAGCAGAAAAGACTGCTCTACTACCACCATTCTCTCCATAGTGTCTCCATGACATTTATTTTCTTGCAAGCTGGCACAAGAAGAAAGAGGGAACTGAGATCAATTTTTTTGACCTGCACAGATAACAAGTGGATCTCAGGGAAATTAAATGAAATAAAGTAAAATTTTGTTGTATATATGCATATACATATATATATATATTTATTTATTTATTTATATATACACACAAGGAAATATTTTCAATAATTCCTAGCAAAGCATAACTCCATTTAAATAGTGGCTCCTACAGATGCAAGTCTTCCACAGGCCAGTTGTTCACCCCTTTCCATCAGTGAAAGATTTCTCAGTCCAAAAGGGCTCAAATCAGTGAATCAGGATACTTGGTGCAGGTTTCCAAGAGTACTTTCCAGCATCCAAATTTTCCTCCCCACCCAAAGGGAGAAAACAACACCTGTCTTAACAGCACTGTTTCTGTCTTTGCAACTACCATTTATTTTCAAGCCTTGCTAACCTTTATGCTGACTCTTAAGAAGCTTGGATAATTTTGAGAGCATAATGAGGCTGTAATATCATAATTGAGGCTATAAACTCATAATTTTGAGACCATAATTGTTATAGTTTGACCTGAGGCATAAAACTGGCTGAAGAATTTCATGAAGTGGCTCCTGAATCAAATTCATCATTTCTACTGTAGAAACAGAGCCCAGGGTGGTGGTTTGTGCTGCATAAAAACATACAGAATGTGCTAATGTGAGAAATACCTAGAGCATCCTTTTTGTTCACCATCCTGTCCCTTGCAAATCCCAAATGATGTTTGCTGTGCCCATGGGCAGTGTGCCATGGCAATCCCCATAGCCCTGGCACCCATCAGTGCTGCTGGAAGGACTTTTGGCACCCTGATTCTGCTTCCTTCCAGCCTGCATGCCCAAATTTTCCTTGCACAGAGATAAGGATGTACCCAGGGTATGCACTTGTTAATGCCTCTGTGTCCTGCTGATAGATTTACCTGGTAGCTTAATTGCCTCATTATGGATACTCAAGGTTGGAAAAAGCTGATGCTACGATTTTACTACTTTCATAATAAATATTACCCACCTAATTTTTTATTTCTTTTCCTCACAAACAGATTTTCTACTTGCAGGTTTTTGCCCTTGGGAAATAATAATAATAAAACCAAAAACCTTGCTGTTTTTTTAATATTCTCTTGCTTTTCATTTCAGCAGGACAATGGGAAGGAAGGAAAGGCTGCATATAGTTCATATTTTCTTGGTTTATTCATCTATCTTTAAAAATGTTATTTTCTCTTTTAAATTACTTACTACAGTACCACAATGTAACTAAAATAAAATAATTCCTTTATCTTCCTCTGCACAAACCTTGCAGCAATGTGTAAAGGAATCTAGGTAGATCACTACCCTAGAAAAGAATAAACTGCAAAAAACCTTCACACTACTTCTCCCAAGGCTACTTTTAGCTTAGAGTTTGAGAATTTCTATGGGAAAAAAAGGTTGACAGTATAAAAGAGGGTGTTTTTTAGTGTTATTTAATAATGTCTTCCAGTGTCATAATTTGAAACACCTTTCTTCCCCTAGGCATAAGATCTCTGAAACTACTCAAGAGAGGTTTCTTTTTTCTTCTAAGACTTAGAGTGGAATCAAAACTATTGGAGAAGCCTAAGAACTCATAAAAAGCAGTATAGTAATTACTGTGCTGCCTTTTTTGTTCCCTTCAGTACTTGGTAAAACTTTAGCTCTGGGAAGAAAACACTTTGACATGATCAATATCCTAATACATTTCCTGCCTTATGAAACTGGTAAAAGACCTTGTCTGATTTGACCCATTACAACTGAGTGCCTCTCCCTCCACCTCCACCCTTCACCCTAACTTCTTAATTCAAGTGTTTTCTTTCCAGTACTTCTTGGAATGGATCATTTGGGGACCAATGACGTCAGTTGAACTTCATGCCCTTTCTTTTACCATCTGGAAAATTGCCCGTTTATATAATACAAGTCAGAAAGAAACCATTTATACTCAATTTCAGCCAGCCTCATCAACTGAAATTTAAACCTATAACTTAAAAATTTTAAGAAAAAATACCTATTTTTAAAAAATTTATTAAAAATATTTTTCCCTGCTTATCATTAATTTTCAATAATATGTGATCAACCATGCACAGTGAACTGCTGTTTCTGTCACAAGATGAAAAATACAGAAAACCCCCCTGGAAATGAATCTTCTTTGAATACCTGAGAATTCTGATTGTAATTTTTAATGTCATGTCAGAAGGATTCCTCAATCTTAGCTGTAATAGTGCAATGTGTAAACTGTAATGAGCTTTCTGTAAGTGTCCTGTCACTTACAACTGCTGGAGAATAAGGAAACCCAAACAAACTTTATTAATCTGAAAAGCTGTGTGAATGCCTGAAAATGTACTTCAGTTATGTGGTTATGTTATTCCTGATGGCTGTGTTTTCATATCTGATGTTAGCCCAAAAATATCTACAGAGGACAGTCCTAATCAATGTAATTGATCTCACAAAGAGATCTTCATCTGTTTGGGTCTACGCAACTATTCCAACTTACATGACTTACCCAGCTGAAATTTTTAAACTTTGTTTTCCAGTCCATGAGTTGATTCCCTTAAGCTAATAATAAATTGTACAAGACTGAGATTCTGCTGAAATTCATTTCAGATTCAGGATTTTTTTTTTTTTAACAGTGGTATATGACTGTGTGATGGAAAACCAGTCTAAATACAAATCCTCTTCTTCCATATACAGCTAACAGCAGTAATGTAATTGTAACATTGGCTACTGATAGCAATCTGTAGGGAAACTGGGAAAATTAACAGCTGAAACAGGAAAACAATGATATATTAGTATGCCTGTATGTAAGCAGGGTGAGAGCTTATTTTGTGTGGGAGTAGTATCAGGAAAGCAAATGCACATCCTGAAGCCAGGGTCCCTTAGTGCTGGACCCTAAAAGCTTGCAAAGTCTGGGATCAGTCAGAGCTTCCCTGTAAGAAAACTAGCCAGAAGTGTCAAGTATCATTCTATAAATGGATTTTGGAAAGGCAGGTCCTGTCTGACCAGCCTGGTCTCTGGTGAGCAGGTGACCTGCCTGGTGGGTGGGGGACAGGCTGTGGATGTGTCTGCCTGGACTCCAGCAAAGCCTTTGACACCTCCTCCCACGGCATCTCCTGGAAAAGCTGCAGCCCCAGGCCTGGACAGGTCCCCCCTCCTGTCTGGGCTGAGAACTGCTGATGGCCCGGCCCAGAGTGGTGGGCACGGTGCCACGTCCAGCTGGGAGCCAGCACTGGGCTGTCCCCAGGGATCAGTGCTGGGCCAGCCCTGTTTGAAACCTTTACTGCTGATCTGGGTGAGGGGATCGAGTCTACCCACAGTAAATTCATGGAGGACACCAAGCTGGCTGGGAGTGTGGATCTGCTGGAGGGCAGGAAGGCTCTGCAGAGGCTCTGGACAGGCTGGATCCATGGGCTGAGGCCAGTGGGGTGAGGGGCAACAAGGCCAAGTGCTGGGTCCTGCTCCTGGGTCTCACCAAGCCCTGCAGCTCCAGGCTGGGGTAGAGGGGCTGGAAAGGGCCCTTTGGGAAAGGCCCTGGGGGTGCTGGTGCCAAGGGCTGGACATGAGGCCAGGGTGCCCAGGTGGGCAGGAGGCCAATGGCCCCTGGGCTGTCCCAGCCAGGGTGTGGCCACCGACCAAGGGCTGTGATTCTTCCCCTGCACTCAGCACTGGTGAGGCCATGCCATGAGTGCTGTGTCCAGTTCTGGGTATCTCAATTCAGGAAGGACTTTGAGGGGCTGGAGCATGTCCAGAGAAGGGGAACAGGGCTGGGGAAGTGTCTGAAGCACAAGTCCTACAAGGAAAAGCTGAGGGAGTTGGGAAAGGGGCTCAGCCTGGAGAAAGGAGGCTCAGGGGGGCCCTTGTGGCTCTGCACAACTCCCTGACAGGAGGTGGCTGCCAGGTGGAGGTTAGGCTCTGTTCCCAGGGAGCAGGGACAGGACAAGAGGATATAGTCTTAAGGTGTGCCAGGGAAGGTTTAGGTAGAACATTTGAAGAATTTCTTCACTGGGCATTGGAATGGGCTGCTCAAGGAGGTGGTGGAGCCACTTTCCCTGGAGGTGTTTCAGGAAAGAGTCCATGATCTGGCTCGGTGCCATGATCTGGCTGACATGATGGACTTGATCTCAGAGGTGTTTTCCAACCTAACTGATTCTGATAAAAATTATGCAAATGATATATATAATGATACAAATGATCCAATATGGACAGAATGGTATAATTCTATGAGAATGGTCCATGAGCTTTCTCAGTTTATAAACACCTTCTTGAATCTTGGATGTGAATTTCTTCCTTATGGATACTAATACACATCTTGCTGCTCATTAAGGAATTGAAAGTATTGCACCATGCTAGGCTCTGAAAACTTACTTCATAGGGATTGATAATCTATTTAAATTCTCATAATTATGGAAGAAAATAATGTAATGAATTACAGGGATTTAGAACTAAAAATCAGACAGCAATGCAGTTAGAGTTTCTCTTCAAAAGAGGCAATACTGTGATATCAATAAGCACAGCCATTTCATGATTGTAAGGACTGAAACTTCTAGGAAAAGGAGATGAAACAGATGAGAACTTCGCTATCTGCAGAGTTAACCAGAAGACTGGACCACTTTGAAAATCTCTTCTTGCAAAATGTCTTAAAAAGAAAAAAAAAAGAAGTGTGGTCTTCTATTTCCATCGTCAGTGATCTTGTCAGGAATATCAACTACCACATCCCAGCTGAGGATTTCCATTCCTGAAAGGAGCTGTGACCTGGAAAAGCTTTGGAGCAGCTCCTGGAGGTTTGGAGCCATAAGTTGGCCCTTTGGCTTTCACAGAGAAGTCAGAGCCTGTCACTGACTCAACAGCAGCAGCTGGCAATGCTGAGGCATCAGGGACCTGGAAAAGGCCCACATAACTGTGGAGGTTTCTGTCAGCTTGTCAGATTTGGAAAAGCAAAATGATGGAGGCTGCTGACAAAATCCATTAACCCATTAAGCCTGGCTTAATATTTTCCTTTTTTTGTTTGTTTGTAGTGGGTTCCCTCCTCCCTCTCCAGTAAATACAGAAAATTTGCATTTGCTGCTGATGCATTATTGAGTTTCACATCCTGTTCAGCATCTTTATAAACTGCAAACAAGACATAATGGTCAACCAGTAATGCCTTATATGATGACACAGTCAATAATGCTAAACAGTGGCTGAATAAACCCTCTGCATTAATCTTGAAATAATTCACCAGAGAAGAACATCATTATTATCCAAAAAAGAAAAAATAAAATAAAAATTTTAAAAAATATTCAAGTTCACATTCGCAACAAGAAAGATTGGTCTTTTATTTAAGGCTTACTGATAAAGCTTTTTAAATGTTCCCCTCGTGATTTATAAAACTTGACAGACATATTTTACTCTGATATTAAAAAAAGAAATAAATGTTGCATAGACTAGGATAGATAGCAGTTTTATCCAGCAAGGACTTCTCTAGATCACAAGCCCTTAAAAATGGAGAGAGACCTATGGCTGTGGTCTGCTCAGAGAGCAAAGGCTGGTCAGCATGGCATGGCAGAGCATGGCATGGCACAATGTTCCAAGGGTTTCTGCACACAAATAAGGTAGGACTAGGATACAATAAAATAACAATATCTCTTCATAAAAAGATAAAACTATTACCCGTGAAATACAAAAATCCAACGGCTGTGCTTTATTATAAACCCATGACACATCCAGGCACGCGTGTATTTTCCTGAAGTACTTAAATAAGGCTTCATGCACTTCCACAATGTGTTCAGAGATTGGCTTTTGCTTTGATTTTCACTGAAATGTGACAAACTTTGTTCGCTATGCAGTTCTGCTTCCCATTGCAAATAATTGTCACTTTGGTAACTCTAGCGAGTGATTAAGGCTGAGACTGGGCTCTGTTTTACCTATTTTGCTCATATTCACCAGTACAGCTGCCTCATTTTCACACAAAAATGTCACTGTTCTGCTTTGTTATCCAAAACAGCTCTGTGACAGTTTTGATACGCTTGTTTTAGCCATTGCAGCTGGAATTATGGAAACAGGCAATGCATTAGCAAATAACTAAAACCCTGCAATTTTCTGCCTCATGACAGAACCAGAAATGATAAGAAACCACTATTTATGTTGCATGCCATCAGAACTCTGCAATCAGACAGAAGCTGGCAGACATTATTTAGCCTTTGCATTAAAAATCACAATTTATCATAAAATCAAACTCCGAGCTCAATATTGTCCTTTAGTGGGAAGGTAAACAGTGGGAAAGAAGAGAAGCAAAGCAGAAAAAAAGCCCACAAAATTTATTTCCATTATAAAGATTCACCAGGTTTGCATGGAAGAGAATAGAAACAATTACTATCTTTAGGTTAAAAAATTTAACTTATAATGCACGAGATATGGACAGCAGGATATCTTCTGTTCCATAGTGGGGAACTGAGGCAAAAAAAAGCAGCACAAATGGCCATGGAAAGCTACTCCAAAGGTCAAAGGGAGAATCACTTTGAAAACTGAAACGCAGCTATGGCACACTACTTTTCTGGGGGACAAGGAAAGCAGGTTTTTTTCTCTTGTTAAACTCAGTGGGAGAGATCTCAGGGCTTTCAACTGTCAGATGTATTCCAGACACACAAGACCATCCAAGATGCACTCATGAGGCCAACAGATGTGACACAGCACCTGCTGGTCTTCTGACTTTTGAAGCAGCAGCTGGAGACTGGGCAGAGCTCTCTAAAAATGGTGTCTGAAAAGGTAGTGGCCTTTTCTTCAAAAGGTAGTGGCCTTTTCTTCAAAGAGAGACGGACTGTTTTTTTAGGGGAGGGATCCAGGACTGGGTTCAATGCCGACAGAAATGTGTAGGATAAAGAGTAAATGAAACTTGGAAGCCTTTTTATTCCTTTTCCAGTGTTAAAGGCAGTAAAAGGCAGTTTCTTGCTCAAATGAATCGTTTATGTGCAACCAGAATATGATCCTGGGAGAGTTCAGTGCAACCTTTTGTACCTGTATTCACAAACATTTTAAATACAAGGGGTAGATTTTTCTGCTGGGTTTAAGTTTTTGACCTTCTGTCTTTTTCATGTGTCCTTTTTCTCATTGTTTTTTGTTTGTTTTGTTTGGCTTGTGTTGTTTTTTTTTTTTTTCTTTTTTACTCAATTACTTAGTTTTTCAGAAAGCATTTGCCGCTTGCTTCTGAAGCAGAGTAGAGCAGAGCTGGACCCATTTCCTGTGAATCCTACTATGTATTTTACTAGATATGGTTTATTCTCCCTCCCTTTTCCCAGAGTTTGGCAGGGGCATCTAAGAACACGCCTCAAAACCCCATAATACCTCTTCTTGCCTCTTCAGCCAGAGATAATGTCACCAATTGTCCACAGTGCAGAAGGCAAAGAAGTGAGAGGCAACAAGAGAGTCTGTGGCTGATCTGCATCATGCATCAGACTGTGCAGTGCACCAGAAAATATAGCATATTAATTAATTTACTCTAGATCACTTTAACTTCATAGTAGGGTTTAATGATCAATGTTAACAGCATTATGAGTCTGATTTTGCTTATTGCTCATGTAGGAATAACCAGATGTTCTTAAAAAAAAAAAAAAAAAAAAAAAAAAAAAAAACCAAACCACATATAAATAACCTGTGAGGTTAGCCTGGGCTTTTATTAGAGGACAGAAACACAGACCATACTTTTTCTGGATGAGAAAAGATAGCTTGTTCCCACAGGGGATCTTTTATAGTGTCATAAATCCTCCATCTGGCATTTCATTCACTTCATTGTTCAAATATTTGCTATCTGGTGATGCACTGAATTTTCTTTGCTTTGTTAATATCTATTAATTTGTGAACTTATTTTCTAGATACCATAGTGGAAAAAGGCCCCAGGTGTTATAGCACTCAACCACTTCTTGTCTGAGGAAAACAAATGCTTATATTCTCTTCTCCTTTGGAAATTGTTTATCTTGAACGGTGAGTATTTTCTGAATAAACCTGTTTTTTCAACACTGGACTTTGGGTTTGGGAACGTGATTTCCACAGACTCATCAAGGAATTCTCGTTATCCCTAAACTGTCTAAAATGGTTCACAGGAGCCACAAACACTAACCTTGGGAGGGATCCCATGAAAGATGTTGGACATCTAATTTATTTCCTCCATGTTCTTAAACTGTGCTCCATGTTGTCCAAATTTACAGGTAGTAGGGATGTGTCTACTTAATAAAGCCATTATTCTAAAGTAAGTCATTCTAAATGTGTGTGTAAATGACTCTGGAGAAGGACTCTGTCTGCCTAAATTAAGGCTCTGGCACTTTCCCCCACTCACCAGAAGCTCTTAGACTGTTTTACCTGAGACATTAAATGCAAGTGTGAAAATACCAGCTTTCTCAGTCTGGAGAAATCACAGCTGCACTTTTACTATTCTGAGACATCAGGATCAGACCATATTAAAGAATAACAAGTAGCACTGCCACCACCACCTACTTCGGCTCACTTTTTTTCAGGAGTAAGAAATCCTATTGTCACCCTCACTATTCTGAGCTACATTTTCCTCCCTGAATTTACCTCTCTTTTCCTTCTTCTTTTGTCCTCAAAACTTCATCCAGGAGCACATTTTCTGCCTCAATTCTATAAGTCCCAGGGAAGGGGTGGAGTACTCCTCCTTGGAGGTATTGAAGGAATAACTGATCACACACACGCACAATGTGTCAGAGCCATGTTTTCATTTCTTTACATTTTTAAAATTTATTTTGATTATTTTTATTTCATCACTAACGTTTTCTTTAGTATTTTCAGTTATCTTTGAGGAAATGTGATCTAACAATCTAGAAATTGGTTAAGTGACAGGAGTTGTTCTCCTGTTTGACTTTTAAAAAGGAGATACAGTTAAATATATGACTGTTCAGTGTTTTAACTTTTCAAGTTTTTAAGCTGTTCTTTTCTTTTTTTCCCATCCTTTTCTGTAATGGGAAGTCAAAAGTCTTTTGCAGTGGGAAGAAACTGGAAGCAATCACAAGCTAGGAATATCCTGGAGAGGATTTTAAGAAGTCTTACAGTCCCATCTGTCTTGAATCTGTCATACTCCCTGACCCATGGCTTTTTGTCTCATCCCTGCTCAGCTGGCACAGGCTTTTTACAAGCACACAGACCTTTGTTACCTCAAAACCTTAGAATTTGCTTCACCATTACATGATATAACAGCAAATAAGATTTTAATTAACACTTTGACCTCACTGAAGTCCAAATTCTCCTTGCCAGCCTAAAGAAAATAGTGCTTTATATCAAACTTAAGCCTTTCTATTTGGTGCAATGTGGTGAAAAAAAAAAAACCTGCTTCAGTAACACTGGAAACATCATTTCAATTGAAAATGTCACACCAAAACATCCAGCATTACCATGTCAAGTCTCTTCATATTTTTTTTCTTTCCGCAGTGGATATTAGTATTATAGTCTTCATCCTGGCTTCTGAGATCCCTCGTAGTGTGGAAATTCAGATTTATAACAGGGCTAATAATATTTTTAATATATTTATTTTTTTCTGCCTTCTCTGTTTTGGTTGTGTTCTCTTTGAGGCAGAGGCTATTTCTTATTAGATGAGAGATTAGATAATTGCAAATAATAAAATAACTATGTAAATTTGTTCCACTGGTGCTTAACTGTTAATGTACAAAATAGTACTTGTAAAATAAGTTATTTAAAAATGTGAATTTTTTTTTTTTTCTACATGTGAAGGAATTCCTGAGAAGACTGTAATATATGAAGAATTAATTTCGGGAATATTTTCCATTCAGTGATTTATAAATATTCTACATCTCTATATTCTTTATGGAAATCCCTTGCAAATGGATTTATAACTGGGGGCTAAAAGTCACTCCCAATCCATTCCCATTTTAGCTGGAGAATATTAATATGCATATACTGCAAAGTGATGCCAAAACCAAAAAGGAAGAAAAACAAAACTCTTTCTTCCAGATCAGATTTTTGAGCAAGCTTTGGATAATCATTTGAATGTTTGGACATCCCTCTGAAGCAAAGCTTTTCTGATGTTTATGCCTCATTAATCACAATCAAAAAATTGGAGCAGTTTATGTTATCTGCGAAAAATATTTCAATTCTTTTTATATGGTTTTCCCCAACTATTCTGCAACACTGTCAATTCTGAAGAAGGTGAAACAGAAGAAGTAGATATGAATTTAATTAAATTTTTGCCCCTGTTTATTCCCTGAAATGCTATTCAAGCATACATATCTATCTATATGCTTATATTTACGTACACATATTATTTTGTGCGTATCTACATGTATATAAGATCATGCATAAATTTATTCTTTTATACTTGCAAAGAAAATGATTTCTTTGCAAATATGGATTTCTTCCCTTCCATAAGATGGAGCCAGCACCTCTGAATCTGAATGAAAGCTTCACTCCCACAGTCTCTGTTGAGGCATTTTTGAACCCAGCCGTCATCTGTGTCTAAACTAGGATGGACAGGAGCCACGTCTGCCATCTGGCCACCACTCTGCGGGCTCTGTGAACCAAGCTGGTGGTGCCAGACCCCTTTCTTGCAGACAGATGTGCACCTTCCACTGGTGTTCATGGCTGGCATCAGCCAGCAGCCGCAGCAGGCGGGTCAGTCACTGAGCTGGCATGGGGAGTGGGACATTCCCCCAGCCACAGAGGTGTCCCCGTGCTTTTCTGCACTGGGGGGCAGGTTAAGGGAGGGTGGGATGTCCTGCTAACACAGGAGCATTAGGGCATGTTGATAAGGAGCCAACAAAAAAGGTGATTGCTTGTCTTCAGGTTTCGACCCACATTTTGTGTGACAAACAGTTGTCAAATATTGCAAACTCCAGGCTACTCATTGGACTGCTGGATTAAGTTTATCTCACTTCTCCCATTTCCTTGTCAGTTTGCTGAGCATCATGGACCTGCCTGAGGGATAACCATCAACAGATGGAAGGAGAGTGTGGCAGGGACTGGCAGTTGTGTGCATTGCTTTCTGACTTCCCATTGCAAGCTTTCATGATCTCATTTCCTTATGGCAAAGTTTTGCTTCCAAAACCGGATTTCCAGGATATGTAGGGGTTTTCAATGATTACACTCTTCTTTTTTATTTTTTTTTTTCTTTTCCCTTCTGGATCCAAGCTCATCCTACATGTTTAGGAAGGATGAGGGTAAGGAACTGAGCATGTAATTGCCACACACTAATCAGGGTATTAAAATTCATTACTATAAACTTGTAGAATAGGCACCTGTAGTGCAGATTTTCAGGTTTAGTTCAGGCAAGAGTCTGCCTATCACAGGGGCACTCACAGCACTGTGCAAGATTGAAGGATACCCTGGACCAAGCCCCTGCTCACAGTGGAACATGATGAAGAAATCCCTATACACATGATAATAAAACACCTCACCTGAGATTGTGTAATTGTGTAAAACATAATATATTCTGAGTGACCAGGGATGGCTGGCACTGGATTGAAAGATCTGTAGTGTCTTGGAGCACTGTTAGTGCACAGTGGCGTTTTATGACGTGTATGTAAAGATGACAGGTGGACTTGGAGATCTCAAACTTTTTCCCTTTCAATCTAGGAATGAAAAGTAGCCTGTGCATTTAATTCAACTCAGAAAAACTCTGCAAAAGTTGAGCATGCTGCTGCACACACTTTTTCCTTAGGAGTAACAGTGGAGATGCACAAGCATGACAAGTTACTCCTGGGAGCAAAACCTCAGAAAGTTCTGCAAGGCAAAGCAAACCCAAGATACCCATCCATATGGAATAAAAACAATCATATAAAACACATAAAATTTAGAGGAGAGTCATTGTTGAATGGAAAGTGAGAAGGAATTATCTAAGTGCAGACTAGCACAATCAGATGAGAAGGTTATTGCATGACAAATAATTGAGATGGATACTTATATAAGGTAGCTATTGGCTCCCTTTCAGATTAAAAAAAATAATAATAATAAAAAAAAGAGAGAGAGAGATAGAAGGATTCATTTTAGTCTCAGATGGAAAATGCTAACAGTGTTAACTTACTGGGGAACCCAGAGCAGAGCAGTCCTATGATAGATGGAGCGTCACAGAGACAGATTTGAGAGAAGCCTGAACACAAACACATAAATCAGGGATACATCAAGCTGAGATCATGATAAATATGTTCTGAACATTTCTACTGGGCAAACTTCAGTTTGAGATTTAGGGAGCATGTAATAGACCAGAATTAAAAGACAGCAGCACTGAGAACTCGCTGTATCCTGAGGGCATGGAAGGAGTGTTTGTTTTTTTCCTTGCTGCTGCTGAAGCACCATGGCAGGGTGCACAAGGGAGCACTTGCCCTCCGTGCAGGTTGATATGGGTGTGTTTTATCAGAGCATGGCTGTGCTACACGAAAATGACAATGAAGCAGAGAGCAGGGTGTCTTTGCCAGTACAGCTGAACCTCAATGGTGGTTGTGCAGACAGTTTGGATGGGAGGCTGCTGCTCAGTGATGTGATCACTTGGTTCTTCATGCTGAGAAATTAAAATGACAAGCTTAACACAAGCAGTAGCCAGAAATATCTTCCTCCTGTGGATTTCAATGTGATATAAAGATATCTAATGTTAATTTGATAACTAGCTCATAACCTTCTCTGTCTCTATTTAAAGCAGCTTTCCAGGCAGTAGTTCTTAGGTAATGTGAAGGAGGGAGAGGAAAATAGAGGGTGGGAGAAAAATAATTCCCAAAGCCCCTTCAGCAGCTGCTTTTATTAGTTAAGAGAGAGTTGCAGAGTATGAAGAATGCTAAAGGCATGAACACACAGAAAGAGTGTTCACAACCTATGAGGCTTTAGTGGGCTCTCTGGAATTTATAGTATTCTCAGGAATCTTTGACTTCTTTTCTTTTCCTGTAGCTTCACCTAATAACAGTCTGGGTTTTTAATAGGCAGTGAAAACGTAGACCTTTTTTTTTTTTCTCATTTTAATGGTACTCTATAGTAAATCCACATTAAATAGAGACATCAGCAGAGAGGGTTTAATTTGGACCTCTTTCATCACGGAGTGCTTTAAATTAGCCCAGTGAAAGCAGCGTCTAGAGATAACAGCACTTTGGAATATTTCCTTAAAGAAAATTCTTACTAGTTTACCTATTTTCAGCTTGAATGAACTAATGGCAGCCTGAAGGGAGTTTTCTCAACAACATCTCTGGCTGCAAAGAAAAGTTGGTGTAGCCACTACACTGGTTTAGGGCTAGCAAGAGACACTTCTTCATAACTCAGGCCTTTGTGGTGATGGGTGACAGCTCTGCTTCAGCTCTGATGATGTGCAGAGGCCTGTCTGTGTGCCCCAGATGCCACCTTTCCCCTCTTATTGCTGTCCCTAAATTGAAATGCCTTCCATTAACATGATTTCTTCAAAGAATGAAACAGAAAGAGCACTGCAGGGAACAAAAAAACCTGTGACGAATCACAGGAACATTTTTACAAATACACCCACATGCACACCACTCCTCCAGTTCATATTGACAGTCCATGGAACCAGTCAGTGCAAACTACACTGCAAGGGATAGAACAGATGGAAAACACTAGATAGATCATCTGGCAAAATTCCCAGTGTGGGATTGCTCCCTTAGGTTCATTTTCTAACATTTTGTCCAGTCCCGTATGACTCAATGAGAAAGCAGAACAAAGAACACAAGCAAAAGGAAAAAAAAAAAATTAAAAAAAAAAAAAACAAGAAGAAAAAAAAATAAAAGGCTAAAAATACTAAGAACTGTAGAATAGAAGCAAAAGCAAATCTTTTGGGAATTATTCAAAAACTCCAATAGCAAACAGGAAAGTTTCAGCGTTTTATTCTGTCATTTTTGCCCAAACAAGTTTTTTGCTCAACACTGATTTCATTTTGAATGTATATCCAGTATCTGATGTTTATTTAATGAAGATAGATCTAGCCAGAATGGAAAAACAGGTACTTTCCACTATGGCTGATTTCCCAGTTTTCCCATCCACTCAAATGCCTGGATAAAACTGAAAGTCAAAATTTTAAAAATATTGACATCCCAGCCTGGAAGAAATCTTTGTGAAGCCAATGAACATGAGAATGTTACTCATTTGAATATATTGGTCTTCTTTAGAAGGTAATGAATGTACCTCAGTGTCTTTGTTAATGGTAATGGAAACCTTCCCTCTCAGAGAGGAAGACTGAAGGTAGGGAAGGCAAAAGTTCCAGCCTTTGTTCCAGCTGGGTTTAAGGCATGTCATGGACTGAACAAACCAGGAACAGCAGTAGAATGGGAGGGATCTCCAGTATCTCGAATGTGAGAATGCACTTTCACTGCCTTTAAGGATTTTAGGAAGGCAGAACACAAAATAAATTACTTTTTTCTGGACTCCTTCCACGTGTACAAGACCTAAACTACCACATAAAGTTGGACTAATTAGCTGCTGCCATAAGTTATGGGAGATCATTCTGAACTTCATATAGTATCAGTACATCTAAAAGTAATTATTCTTCTTTTTTTTTAATAATTCATTGCCATTTCTGTGCTTTACTCATGGTTTTATTAGCAGAGTAAAACATGCTGAATGTCTCAGTAGGACATGGGAGTAGATAAACTTCTCAAGCATGTTCGTGGACAAGAAAATCTATCATGTTTGTTTAAGCTCCATTCCACTAATCCACTTTTTTTGGGAAAGATTTGGAACAGGTTTAGTTTTCAGAAGCAGATGTTACCTGCTAAGTGCCAGACCAGCAGCTGGTGGGGGCTGCAGAGAACGCAGGGCTCTGCTTCTGCCCAGACACCAGCATATCCTTAAGCAACTCATTCACATAATTTTGCTGTTTTCAAAGCCCTCTGCCCCACTTCTGGGACCGAGCTGACATTGGAATCTCCAAACCAGGACTTCCAGCAAACCCCAGGCTCAGTAGCAAGTCAGGGATGAGCAGGGCTGCTGCCTGCACACCCTGCTGTGCAGGGAGAGCGTGGCAGAGATGCTCCGCATGATGTAATTTTAAAACCTTTGATTGTACTCTTACTTCTTTGAGGCAAGAATGTGTGCAATCATCATCACATGGCATGAATATTAAGGTCAGATGCAATCTCCTGCTGTTAGAGTAGGAGTTGGCTTACTCACAGATCACCTACTTTTCCAGAGATGATTACAGCAATTACTGGGAAAACCACAGCTCTCTTACAGCCACGTCCCAAGCATTTTCCTTCTTAAGAAAGCAGGCTGCTAAGGTGCTCTACCTCATCAATTATAATTAGCCATCTCTTTTCTTCCAGTGGTTTGTATAAATGGAAATTTATTAAAGTGCTGAATCATAACGCTAATTGCAAAGTTAATTTGATCCGAGCAGACTTCTAAGCCACTGGCATTAAAGGAGAATTATTATTATTTTTCCACCCCTGTAACTGGAATGTACCAAGCATTGTATTCTCTTGGCAACAATGAAATCTGTTTGGGAGCTTGAGCTGTGTAGTGTTGCTTTACTTTCCCACAGATCTGTATCTTTTTATGTCAGATTGAAATTTCTCAAAGGCAGGGAGATTGGCTAGGATTATCTAGCAAAAGCTTCAATTTATATTGATTCATATCAGTTCACTGTAGACTCTCTAGGATTTGGGGATTTATTTTCCCTAAGCTAAATTTGTATTTTCCACCATGGAATTTCTGGTCCTCAACAATGTACTGGCTGAATTATTCTTATTTAACAGACTTGTGCAGTGTGTCCCTTGCAGAGGGTAGGTAATGTTGACTCGCTGTGATCGCTGTCATAACTGGATTTCAGAGTACTTTAGTAAATTAAAGGAAGTTAAAATAATGTAATTCATGGCAATGAAATTACTTCAGGCTTAACTAAATGACTGGGCTTTGAGATACTTGAAGGGTGTAATGACATCACAGAAATTTAGGTAATGATTTTAATATGAAGTGGTCACTGGCTGGTCCAGGATCACTGCTGTTGGGATTCTCTGTTTTTTCCTTTTGTTTAGGAAAACAAAAAGTTTAAAAATTCAAGTGGGGAAAAAAAAAAAGAAAACAAAAAAAAAAACAAGAGGACCTTAGGTTTATAATAATAGAGGAAGATTGTGTGATTTTGTGAATGCTGTAGCTTGACTGCTGCATTGATAGCATCTCTTGCAAAGATGTCCTGCCCCAACTACAAACATTTATTTTCCAATGTACTTCTTTCTTTTCCAAATATCCATTGTTCTTCATGGAATCTTTCCCCTGCCCCCAGTCACAGAGTCACAGAATCATTTAAGTTCAAAAAGACCTCTTAGATAATTGAGTCCAAGCTTGATCAATCCCCACCTTGTCAACCAGAGAAGAGCACTTAATTCCACGTCCCGTATTTCCTTGGACAGCTCCAGGAGTGATGACTTCAACACCTCCCTGGGCAGTCCTTTCCAATGCTTAGGCACCCTTTCCATGAAGAAATTCTTCCTGAAGTCCAGCCAGAGCCTCCCCTGACCCATCTGGAGACCATTTCCTCTCCTGTCCCTGTTCCTGGGAACAGAGTCTAACCTCCCTCGGCTGTCCCCTCCTGTCAGGGAGTTGTGCAGAGCCACAAGGGCCCCCCTGAGCCTCCTTTTCTCCAGGCTGAGCCCCTTTCCAGCTCCCTCAGCTGCTTCTCATAGAACTTACTCTGCAGAGCCATCAGGCATCTTGTTGTATATCCAATTTTGTGTCAATGTTTCTATCAAATTACTTGTTTGCAGATGACTTTTTACAAAACTAGCTTGTTGATAGCTGGGCTGTGATTAGACTTGCAGGGGTCTGAAATCTTAGTCCAGCTATTGTCATTAGTTATCTCAATAGGGACAGGCATATCAGTAGGTGGATCAAGAGGTAGATCTACCCAGCCAGCCCTAACTTTGATGGAATATTCTATTTACGCTCTGAACCACTCAGAGCTGCTTCAAGAACATGAAGACACATTTTTGCACAAAGATGATCAACTACTGTCACTAGAAAGCTTTCAGGCTGGAGAAAGTTATGTCTCCTGCCTGAAATAAAGATATTTTCATTTTCTCGTTCACCATCTCTAATTACTTTTACACAT
The DNA here is from genome assembly GCA_013398275.1 of Promerops cafer. Taxonomy (NCBI): domain Eukaryota; kingdom Metazoa; phylum Chordata; class Aves; order Passeriformes; family Nectariniidae; genus Promerops; species Promerops cafer. The sequence goes on along the minus strand of VZSE01009978.1, from coordinate 16,490 downwards.
TCATATATTTATATGTATCTTTATTTATTCCCATATTCAGTTGATTTAATTAATTTGAGTATCTAAGCTGTATTTAATTTTTGGGCACTTAGTAAATAGTCTGTAAATCAGTGTTATGTTTCCCTGATCAGTGAAGGGGAAGCAGAAAATATATTCTAGGGACCTCCACTTGGAAATCTCTCTACCAAAAGGCTGACCATATGAATTAGGAAAATAGTATCTTATTCGAGTGAGTGCCAAAAAGTACTTCATTTCTTTGGGGTGCAGGCTGTAGACCTGCAGAGGTTATTCCAGATTCCTTGGTGGTTTCCATAGACCTTTTAGCAAGTCTTTACCCATATATTTGGTTTGCACTCATGGTTCCCTTCTCCAGTGCTTGTTACATTTAAGATATGAATGCTAAGAATTTCTAATGCCTCATCTACAATATACTGCTTAAACTGACTTTTATTCCAGAAGCCAGACAGTTTCCAGTTAAACAAAAGCCTTGAGCAGCTAATGGCTTCAACTGCCACCATTTTATAAAATGGAATACAATTTTTTTATGAAATGATTTGTGGTTATTCAGTGGTGAACAATATTGATTTCTCTCTGTGTCCCTTGCTTGCTCGATTTCTTCCATAATACTAAATGCATCATGTTTGTTAAACAGGCTTGGCACATCTTGAATTTTTGTTTTTCCATACTTGCTGATATATTGCTTACAATTTGTCTCTGGAAACCAGATAAAGCTCCATAAGTCCAACTCGTAAATTTTGCTGTAGTGTCTTTGAAGCAATTTCATGTTTATTTATAGATGAGAAATTAAGACAAACAACAACAACAACAAAAACCAACAAAACAAACAAAAAAACCCCAAAACCCACAAAAAACCAACAAAACAAAACTGCAAAAACAAACAGAGAAAAAAAACCTACAAGAGGAAGAAAAGAGAAACCTGAGAAACCTTTCCTGAGAGATTCCTGAGTAGCTGGAGAAGAAGTTTGAGTTGCATCAATATTTTATTATATCTTGGTTATCTTTCTTTTTTTTTAATTGCCTAGGTAAAAGGTTCAAGGTTGCAAAATCAAACAAAATTCCAAACATATTTGTATAACCACTTTGAGTAAGGAAACAAGAAATAAGGTTTCCTTTTTCTTTTTCTCTTTCTTTTCCTGTTTTATTTTTCTTGTTTTCTTTTTCCTTTTCTTCCTTTGTTTTTTGGGGGGTTTTTTGTTTGCTTTTTTTTTTTCTTTTTTTTTTTTTCTTTTTTTTTTTAGTCGACATAGATTCACCAAGTGGAAAACTGGATTATTTTCCAGGTCCACTCCAGGGACTAAGTCCCAGCTCCTCATCAGGGACACCCTCATGGTGGCACCTGTCCTGGATAAATAGGAGTATGATATCTACCTACCAGCATATTCCAAAAGTGTTAAAAGTTCTATGTAAAAGTGATTTGTAACTGGAATTCATGTTGGACGGAGGAAAGAAACAAAGCTACTAGCTCTGCTTAACTTTGAAAATTCTACGTAGATATATTTGTTTGGAGGCTGGTCTCCATAGCCTTTATATATATATATATTCAATAAAAAGAAAGAACTCACAGTGCAGCTCAAAGACCTTAAATTAGACTTTTACTATCTATCATTTATCTGTGAAGCCTGTGGCTACTAGACAACTAACACAAGCACATAAAACAGGTGTCCAGAATTTAATGCTGTAAATTTTCATGGTAGTTTTTTAGCTAAGATTATCATTTCCAATGCACCCGCTGATTTTTATGTGATTTTAAAGTTTGATGATAGCCTAAGATACACTAGGTATTCTACCAAAAAATTACGCTCATGAGGATTTATAAGGCCAAATCTAAGTGACTTCAGACACTGGAAAGTATGAGAATTGCTTTGATTTGCAGGCTTTGTAAATGGAGAAAGCCAGAGAGAATGTAATTTAGACTTTAGTGATAGATCAAAAGGGTGCTGTGAACATGCCTCTAATAGTTAATGATGATAAAGAATTCAGGGAAATGTTCACATCATCCAAAGGATTTATTAGATTTCACCCAGTCTACTTTTTCGTCTTCTGTAAAACTCTTTTACTAAAGGCTTTAAGAGTAAAATTGCTTGTTTTCTAAATAATGGGGATACAAGATCAAACTATTCCATATGATGAAGTATGGAAGCAAGAAATAATGCACCTAAAAGTAAAATAAAAAACCCAACCAAAAGTAAAAATAAATAAGGTGAGGCTTCAATGTTTTTGCAAACATAATGGGGAGCCCAGTTGTCTCTCCTATTGTGCAAACATAATAGGAAAGATGGAGAGGAACTTCCATGGAGTGACAGGACAAGAGAGAATGTCTTCAAACCAAGAGTAGGTTTAGATGAGACACTAGGAAGAAACTCTTCCCTGTGAGGGTGGCTGCCCCATCCCTGGAAATGTCCAAGGCCAGGTTGGACAGGGCTTGGAGCAACCTGGAATAGTGGAAGGTGTCCCTGCCCATGGCAGGAGGGTTGGAATGAGGTGATCTTTAAGATCCCACACTCCAAGTATTTCAGCCTGCTGTGTTGGATGAGTTCCACTGTTAGTTCCATCCCTGCAGTTCTTCATTCTGGGACAGTGTGGGAAAAAAAATAAAAAAAAAAAAATTAAAAAAAAAAAATAAAATAGGGGAAGCAAAGCTGGAGGCTTTTGTTTGTGCATTTCAGAGTGACTTTCAGCTGCTATGTAACTTGAATTTTGAGGTGAGACTCTAATGATCAGTCCTGGGCACAGAGACCCTAGAAATGAACACTTGCTGCTGCACAACAAACCAAAGTATTTTGTTAATAATTTCTGGTAAAAAAAGGTCCAACCTACATTATTTGCAACCACACGCTCTTTGAACAGAAAAGTGTATCCTTTACCAGCAGCTCATTAGCTACCAAAAGACCATTTACATCAGCAAAAGCAAGGCTATTTGCAAGAAACCTATTTAATTCTCACTGCTGAATCTGATGTGGGGTTAGATTTAATAAATGTCTACTAAAAACAAAATAGTGATCACTGAGTGTTTGACCCTTAGATACCAGGGGGTCAGATTATTTTTACACCAGTATAAACCAGAAGACAAGTGAGACCCTCCTAGCAAAGCTGATAAACAGGTCTTGGTGCTGATAATTATGTTTAGTCTAATTTGGCTTGGACTGAAAAGGAACCACTCCTTTCAGGACAAAAGATTCTCCATTTGGGATAGTACCTGAATTTTTACCTTGGGTTTTCTTTTTTTTTTTTTTTTTCCCTTAAATTGCAATTTTAAAAGTAGGACTTTTAACTTGTAAAGTGATTTTTTTCTTGCTTATTTAAAGCTATGTTCCTGTTCATGAACTTTATAGTGCACAGCAGGATCTAGGATATGTTTTAAAATAAGTAAAATAAAAAGTAACAACAGCAGACCTGATTATGACCAGGTATTACGATTCAAAAAAATATCAGCTCCAAACTTTCCAACCACCATATAACCAACCAACTGATACAATGATAACACAACAAAAATAATGGTATGCTGGAGAGCCTTTTGCAGTGGCAACATCTGTCTTAGTTATGTAAATGGAAGGCTATCATCAAGCATCAAGTTCTCTTTAATAAAACCTCAGAGACAGCCAATTTGTATCACTTAGACAATTGCATTTCTTATATACAAGCTGCATTTAAAAGTACACATCCTTTATGTGCCAGTTGTGAACTGAGAGTTACAAAGCTGGCATTCCCTGTTACAGAACATGATGGGAAGCACAAGGGTTCCCTGGGGAACTTTGACAAACTGCTTCATAATGGTGGAAATTAGAGCTGCTTTCCCTGCCTGATACTACTGCACATTACATTTCCAATGAGAAAAGTTATTTCAGCTGAGGTACTGTGTACAGCTAAGCTATCACCACTGTGTGGTACCTGCAATTTTGAGTAAATTTAGATTAAGAAGCTCTCATGATTCAGTAGATTCTTGGGCTGCCATATGACTTTGAGGAAAATATTGTGCTCTCACACGGTTTCTGATCTCCTGCCCTCTAAACGGGTTCCTATGGAATCAGAAACCTGCCCAAAAAAATGGGTGGCTGTACTCTGACAGGTGGGCTACTGGTGTACACGAAGTAAATTAAATGCAGCAGTATTTGCATTTTGTGTTTAGGTACTTAGGCAGATTTTCATCTGCTAAAAAATTAGCTTCCCACCATAGACTTTGTGCTGTCCTCTTAAGTGACAGCTCAACATTGTGGCTGAAGGGGGAAGACAGCAGAGCTGGCCTGAGCTGTTTCCAACACCTCTGCTGCTCCCCAGCTGGTATGGGGTTTTGTGACATGTGGGACAGCAATGTGTCACCCTGCCTGAACTGACTGCATCAGCTTATGCTGAGCAAGTTGATTTATTTATGAAATCCAGTGAGGAAACCAGAGTTTATGGCTCTGATCCTGATGTTTCAGATTAAACCTGTAGTTGGACCATCCTGACCTTCTGACAGGGTTGACTCCTCTGAAGTACATTCCTGGTTCCCCTGGGCTGCTTTTGGAACTGCTACAAGCACCTATCCCATCACCTGCTGAGCAGTACGACACAAACTGATTATCTGAGGCCAGGGATAAGTCCCAGCCTAACCCTCCAAGTTGTGTTTTGCATCTTCTTTGCTTTAGCCATTTATATTTTCCCAATTAACCAAGTGATTTTTGGTTGTAACTCCCCGTAATGGATGAGTTAATTCCCCCAATTAATTGTTGTGTCGTTTTTGTGTTTCTTTAAACATGAATGGGACTGCAACCTGAAGTCCACAGTTATGCTTTAGGGCATGACTACTACTGCACTGTCTCCTTGAATCATGTTTTTCTGGTTGCTACACCACTGGTTGCCATACTCCCTCATTTTATCTTGTTCTTATAGGTGTTTTCTGCAAAATTAGGGCTCTGGTCGCATATATTCCCTCCTGCTTTTCACAACCTCTATGAAAACCTGGATCATTTCTTAGCTTGCTTTTAATTTTGTACCCTTCTCTCTTGTTTCGTATATCATTGATTTAGGAAAATGTACCAACTAGGCTGGGTTATGTTATTCATCCCTCATGTAATGAGGATTAAGTGTGAGAACTCCAGCAGCTTCGTTCATATCAGAGGAATCCACTTATCTGCAGGTCTCTTATGAGTCATTTTTGGTACCTTCTTCAGGACTGATTCCTGGAGAGACACCCATTCAGTTCTTCTCTCAAAATTCCCATTGTATTGGTAGTGCGAGGTCCTAGAGTACATCCTTAAAATTATCCTGGTCACCCATATTAGGATTCTCCCTTGAATTACACTCCCATCCCTGTTTCTGGTCCCTCTTTACTCCACTCACCACAAAAAGTCCACATCAGCCCCTACTCTGATTTTTAGCCTCTCCCCCTTAAAGGTATTTAATAATCTAAATAACCTAATAAACAAAGCAAAATTATTACAATGAATACAATTATAATGAAAACAATAGACAGTCCCCACTCTGCTCTATATTCTCTCTTTCTGTCCAGGATTCCTGCTAATGAGCAAAACTGGTGGTTTTATATTTCTGTGACAAGACAATTTGTGGCTCAGTGTTTCCTTCACTGCCTGAGCACATTTGTCATAGTCCAGAGTCCACTACACTTAGACAGGAATGTCGGAGAAAAAGCAAGTGAATTATAGTTTGACTTAGGTTAAGGTTAGACCTTTAAGTTGGCAGAGAGATAAGTCCTGGGTAAACTAGACAGCTGTGGTCAAAATGGACAACTGAAGTGCCGAGGGACCTTCAAAAAAAATCTTTACAGCTCCTAGAGTTAACCTTTACAAGGCAGCAGAAGCACTCAGGAAAATGTGAGGGGTGGATGAGGAATAGGAAAGGTGAATCACAGAGCAGGACTAGACTGCTTAATCCACATCCTCAGAAAACACAGAGCAATTGGGTCTGTGCTGACTAAAGTGGGTTGCACCTCAGAACTGAAAAGCAGATGCAATTCCTCTTAAATTAAACAATAAAATTGGGAACTAAATTAAGGAAAAAAGAAAATTAGATTTTGCTTTCAGGACCAGTTTCTGTTACAAACCCCAGGAAGAGTACCTGGTACATGAAATGAGGAGAGAGGCACAAAAAGTCTGGCATTCTGTCAGCAATTGTTTTTTTGCTGGAGAAAATCTGAAAACAAATATATCAAGGAGCTGACAGACCTTTAGAGCCCAGATGCTTGGGTCAAAGCATTATAGATGAATTTAAGGAATTATAATTACAACCACATGAGGTATTTACATATGAATATACTGATTCAAGCAACAACAGGGGGACAGACTAACAAATGTACCTGTGGTGCAGAGCTGTGAATATGAATAACTGAATGAATAAGAAATGGTGAACTGTTATTGATCATCAAGTCCTTCCTGGAAGGTCTGCAGATGACTCACCCATAAAGAGATTTCTTCCTCAAATATATTCATCTTTGAGAAGTAGACATCTACCTACAAAGAGCAGTCTGTGTATGAGCTAGGTATCCAAGCTATCATTATCATCAATGGAGGTGAAGTCAATGTATAAAATGAAATACAGACACTCAGCTGGTCAAATTTAGGTAAGGCCTACTTTGATTTTCTGCCCAGAATGCAATATTTAGCCATATGTTTCTGATATTGAACACCCTTAACAGAAATTCCTAGGAGAATTCTTAAGAGAAAAGGCACCCATCTTGGTTCAAACCTAAAAATGAGTTAGCTAGCTGGTAATTGAGCTAACTATCCTTACTGTTATCCTATCCCTATAAAAGAAAAGTTTACTCCAAGTTCACTGCAACCACTGAAAAAAGAGTCAAGTCAGCTCCATTTCCAAGGTCTGATGGTTTAGCAATGAGAGACAAGTTTAATTCTCCCTGGAGAACTGCAGGATAAGTTCATTGTTGTAGGAAATGGGACAGAAATGAACAGAATTTGGGACTTGACCCATTAGAAAGGTTAACTGCAAATTTACAGAGTCTGAGTTAGACTTTCTTTCACTCCACATCTTATGAGTTGTTTTCTTTGCTTTGCTTTTTTTTTTCCTTCCCCCAGGTACTAGAAGGCATCACTGGTGTATTCTTCAGTCAACATCTGACAGCAAACCACACACTATAGCAGCTATTTTAGGAAAATATTTAATTATTTCCCTCTGTAACTGGAGGAAATGGGTGCTTTCACCACATTCCTAACAGTGAGAGTTTTAGCACAGCCTCACAGCAGCACTCCAGGATGTTTTCTTTAGAGAAAACAAAATACAAAATAAAAGATGGCTGTTATAAACTGTTAATTATAGTTTATAATAGTAATAATCCCAAAGAACTTGATCATTACTGTAGTTAATGATCAGTTTGTTAGGGTTTAACTGCCTTTACTTCCATCTAGGGATACCTAATTAGCAAACCAGTCATTAAATATTAGTAATGACTAATTATTCAAGGATTAAAAGCTTAAATATAAATAAAAGCAAGATTGAGACTCTTAAAATTAATGCGTTAATGTACCCTTTCCTCAGCATGAGTTACAGGCTACATCTTTTCCTTATGACTAGCCCACTTTCTATAGTGCTTTAATTCCCTCTAAATGAGTTTCTTTTTTAATAATCTCTCCAGATGCCTAATTCACATACATATTTGCCATTGCTTCAGAAGCCCAAGTCTTTCCATTTAATAAAGTGCCTTCAATATTGCTAAAATTGTTAACTTCTTTTCAGTGTTCAGCATGCTTTTTGGGGGGGCTTTTGATCTTCTTGGGTTTCATATTCCTGGCCACATCAAGTCAAGCTGCCTTCAATTAGCGTGAATAATATTATTTCCTATGTAAGATATCAAATATAGCTGTATCAGGATGACCAGGGAAAGCCAATACAAGGCAAATTCAGCACGGATCAGGTTCAGCCTTTTAGTTAGTGCAGAACCAGGTGCTCTGTGTGTGGTAGCAGAATGGCAGTGGTAGAAAAGACAAAAGCAGGATAGGCACAGTTTGTCATAATAGAGAAAGCCTGCATGCACAGATATAGTCCAGCTAGGATAAATATCCACAAATATATTGGTTTATCCAGAGAACAAAATGTAGTGTCTGCAGGCCAGACTGAAGTCATACAGATAGAGGTAAATGTAATTTAAGTAGGGCAAAATATGTTCTCCAGCTTGCACATCAGTTTACGTTTAACTCGTGTCTATTTAACAGAACCTATCTGCTTTACAAATGAACCATAAATAAACTACACAGTGTTTCCACAAGGGACCTCTCAGCCAAAGCAAAAGCAAAGTTAAATTTGACAAACCAGGAAATTGCATCATTTGTCCTCAATCTAACTACAAAGATAATGGTAAACTACATAACTCTGCTATTTAAACATGATGGCTGAATAATCCCAAGATTAATTCATACTTCAGGAATGGTTACAAGTGCCAAGGCACTGCAGGGAGACAGCTGATATATCAAGAGACAACTATTGTGCAGGATTTGTGCAATCTTGCCTTCTTTCCCTGAATTCTGAAGTATTTCAGTGGGAGTCTCTTGGGAATATTTTGTGTCAAACAATATGGTTTCCTCTCACTCTTTTTTCAATATGGTATTTGTTCAATAAACTCCAGGATATACTCTGTTTATAGAAATTATAATTTCTCTATTGAAGTCAGTGAATCCATAACTTCTTAATCTAGTTTTTAGCCTAAACCCTGTGAGAAATCCTATTGAAAAGACAGGTTTTTTCACCATTTCTGTTCTTGGGACTTTTCTTAGAAAAAGTATAATTCACCATGTTTAATGATACATATGAATTAAACTCAAGATCAGTTTTTCTTTATGAATCTTGAGTCAATGTTCCCAGCAGCAGAAGTCCATTTTTCAGCTGGCCAGTAAGAACATACACACATACAATTTTGTGCTCTTTCAGAGATACTCTCGTTATTAAGCCTCCCTTTGCTGAATTTCACATGAACAATTGTCAACACAAAACTCATATGAACAGTACTGCCAAAATACCCATTTTTACTATATTGACTAGAGTGAATAATGCAAATGCACCCATATCCATAGTACAGTCTGTATTTCCATAATAAATTCTATTGATCAGACATGATGAAGTAAATTTGATCTATTTTCTTTCTGTTTAGGTTTTATTTGCTCAAAGTTTATGCTGAGATATTATTGGTGAAATGGGAAGGAACACATGAATACCAAATAAAAACTATCTTTTTTTTCTTTTGGCCCTGAACTGTAGCTTTTTGTTCCATGTTGGCTCATGGAAGCTCCAGACTGCTCCAGGCATTGAAAAAGTGTCAGAAAGAGGCTTTAGTGAATGACTCCATGTTTACATCACAATCAACTGGCAGGTACAAACAACATGTGTGGTGCTGATACTCGGTGAAAAACAGAGTCACAAAATCATGCCTGCCTCTGATGAATCTGCTGACTCTCATGTGTGAAAATAACTAAAAAACGCCTAATTTTTCAACATTTGCAGTTATAATTGTAGGGAGGCTGTGTGCATGTGAACATTTGTGTTTTAAACAACCTTCACGAGAAGAGAGTGACATTGTGCCAGCCTCCCATGTCCTGCCTGTACAGCATTAGCTGGGGTCTCAGAGAAGGAAAAAAAGATCCTTTCTTACTCTAACAGTGGATTTGTAGCTTTCCATACATCAGTGCTCAAAATTGAGCTTTCTTCTGGTTGTAGCAAAGAGTCAGGTTTCAAATGGAATGCACAGCATTTGTTTCTCTCTGAGAGGTGTGTGGTATCACCACAGTTCAGCACCATTAGCATTCACTGCTACGGGGAAGAGAGAACTCTTCTACATTCATTGATCTCTGTCTGATATGCTTAATGAAAAAATACATCGAATATGATAACACTGCCTTAAGGAACAGGGGTAATTATTCAATTTCTGTGTGTTGAGAATAACTTGCTTCCTTCTTTGGTATATACATTAGAAAAGGAGAATGCTATAAGCACATTTACACTTTCTCTTTTCCTTTTTTTATTTTTTTTCCTTTCCCCCTCCCATTCTTCCCCCTTCGAATAAAATATCTTAACCACCTTTTGGTCTTCTGTGACCAGGTGTTACTGAACTGTGAGGTGTGAAACAAAGGAAATGTGGTCAGTAACTAATTGCTGAAGGACTCTGGGCTGCTAAGGCTGCTCTGCACAATGAGGTTGGGGTGTTGTCCATCATGCTGTAAGGAAGCAGCAGGCTTTAACCCTTTCCCCCCATGCACACAGGTTCCACCATGCTTCAAGTCATTAATAATTCTCTCCAGGGATTTTGTGTGCTTCACAAGTGTTCAAAGCTCTGTTAACACACCTGCTTTTTGGCACAAGCCTCAAAACACTCTCTGTGGTGTGGAAATCTCTTTGTCAGCATGACCAGCACGTCAGGGGAGGTGATTCTCCCTCTCTACTCTGCTTTTTTTGAGACTCCTCTCAGCAGCTCTGGGAAGGATGTGGAGCTCCTGGAGTGGTCCAGAGGAGGCCACAAAGTTGCCCAGAGGACTGGAGTCCTTCTGCTCTGGAGACAGGCTGGGAGAGCTGGGAGAAGGCTCTGGGAAGACCTCAGAGCCCCTGCCAGTGCCTAAAGGGGCTTCAGGAGGGCTGGAGAGGGACTGGGGACAAGGACATGGGGGGACAGGACAAGGAGGAAGGGCTGCAAACCAACGGAGGGCAGCCTTACATTAGATACTGGGAAGGAATTATTTTCTGTGGGGGTGGTGAGGCCCTGGCATGGGCTGCCCAGGGAAGTTGTGGATGTTCTGTTCAGGATAATGGGTTTGGATGGGGCTTTGAGAAACCTGATCTAGGGGAAGCTAATCCTACCCATGGAACTCAATTGTCTCTAAATTCCCTTCCAACACAAACTATTCATGATTCTGTGGTTGGTAGGACTGCTGTGGATCAGAGAAGCACAAAACACAAAAACAACACAAAAGGTTAATGGATGGAACCACAGTAAAATCTGATTTTCTTTTGTCCTCCCCAAAGATGTTTTTGTCTCCATTCTCTATTTATATGATCAGCTTTGGATTTTGATATATACCACAGCCACACAGAAGAGAGATGCAGCTCAGTTGAAATGAAAACCAGGGAAGCTACTTGCCAGATCTTGTCATAAAAGACCTCCTGACTTCATGTAGTACTGTGAGATTTCCTTTACATGACTGAAATATCTTTAAGTGAGATCATCTTTAGTAACAACTTCAGAGCAGGTTCCTCTCCCTGCATGTATGCTTGGGAAGTTGGATTCATTATCAGAACGTGAGACTGATGTGGGTTCAGAGGTGAGGAAGTCAGGTGTGGGTGTTTCCTTCAGAATGGGCAGCTACAGACATGACCTGAACAAGTCTTACTTATTTTTTCTCAAGTGTCCTTTACTACCCAGAACACAAATAACAGAGATGAAAGGACAAGTATATGTAATGTATATCCCTGTTTGTCTATCCTTAGAAATGTAGTTTTGTATTCAGTACTTGTATTCAGTTACAAACAGGCAGATTCAGCAAAGCTTCAGACTAACTTCACTCAGTGCAAAGGCCAACAACTTGCTTTGTGTATAATGGACTAAAATGGGAACCTAGAATCATCACCTCAGCTTTAAGGACCTGTAATCTTCCCAGGCTGAGGATGCAACCATCAGGCTTCATCTCTGAAAGAATAGGGAGCAGTGGAATGCATGAGCCCTGGCATATGATAAAGAAAAATTGCAGCACCAAATGACCCAGGTCCCAAGTTAGAAGTCCATAAGCCCTGCTGATTACATGTATGAGGATGATAAAGTGAACAAGGAAGTCAGGTTAGTCATGAGATTAAGAAGAAAGGGGAACTAGTGAGACAGACAGAAGGTAAGTCTAAAAAACTGACCTAAACAATGAAAGAAGAGATAATGCATAGGGACAAAATGGGAAACAGATAAGTCATCATCATTGAAGACTAAAACCAGAAATATATGAAAAAAGTCTTGAAGTTTCTAACTCATTCTAATAAACAGCTTCTTTATGTGGGTGCAATTTGACCTCCATTCTCTTCTTTAGCAGTCTGAGTTTGAAGTATAAATCAAACCTCTCCTGTACTGATGTGTCTCTGGTTTCAGAGAGGTGCAGACACAGAGGGAAAAGTTGGCAGATCTGAGAAAGATGGTTTTACATATGGAAACTCCTCCTCCAGGAGACCTTTTCTGGAAAATTTGACCAGGCAAGACAAAGTCAAAAAAGAGGCCCAAAGAGTTTTGGGAACATTATTCAGCAATTCATCCACCCACCCACCAAGCAGACACAAAATTCCATGTCCTATTCACCACTCATGGTGTTCTAGACCCAGAGCAGTTTGAGTTACGTGAACCTGAGTATTTGTACCAGGATCAGATAATTTTCACTCAAAACCCTAACTGGTTTTCACTACCAGGCTGGGTGGGGCTCTGAGCTATCTGGTTTAGTGGGAAGTGTCCTTGCCTATGGCAGGGGGTTGGAACTAAATGATCTGTAAGGTCCTTTCCAACCCAAACCATTCTGTGGTGCTGTGCTCCATGATTCCGAGTGCACACGAGACGTGGGCCTGTTCAGCATGGAGAAGAGGTGACTGAGAGGGGACCTCACCACTGTTTACAATCATCTGCAGGGAGGGTCAGAGCAGGGCCAGGCTCTGCTCCAGGGCCCAGCAATGGCACCAGAGCCACGGGCAGGGACTGAGCCCAGGAAATTCCCCCTGCACAGGAGGAAGAACTTCTGTCCTGGGCAGTGTCTGAGTCCTGAACAGATTGTGCAGAGAAGTGTAGTTTCCCTCACTGGGGATATTCCAGAGCCTTCTGGACACAATCCTGTGCCCTGTGCTCTGGGATGGCCCTGCTTGAACAGGGAGGTTGGACCAGATGACCCCACTGTGGTGCCTCCCACTCTTAACCACCCTGGGTGCTCTGTGTGTGGTTTGCCAAGGCACTGTCTCAAACACCACACATCAAGCTTGGCCATTCGTCCTGACAACGAGCAGGAGCAGCAGCACACTCCAAAGATGTGATAAATATTTTTTAGTGTCCCATTACTGCATAGCCATCTGCTATTTATTGCAATTTTTCAGACCATAATACATCTATCTGATATTTATATAGATGCTGCTTTTGTTTCCATAAGAATTGTATTGTAACTTAATGTGGCATTAGCTTAATGTTCCATTAAAACAGAGGGCTGGCAAGTGTATGCATGTGCATATGTATATCTAAATTACTATTTTCCTACTCACATTGAGGCAGTGCTGAGAAGTCATACAGATACTGAACTTCTGCTAGGCAGTATTTTCAATACTGAATGAAAATAACTTGTTTGTGCACAGCCACCCATTTCCCTAATTACAGCCACTCCTACTATAAGAGGAAATTGATAATTGAGTACAGCAGGAAATAAAGAGACAAGAGTTTTAATGTCTGTTCCATTCTTACTAGTATTATTAACTCGTTCCTATCCTTGGACAAAAAAAAAAAAAAAAAAAAAAAAAAAAAAAAGGAAAATAAGTCTCTGATCTTATTATGGCTTGGTTTCCCAAAGTGTGAAATTATACCAGGCAGAAACTGAGAGGCTGTATAGATTAAATACCAATATAAATGATTCTTATAAGATCCCAGGTTATCAACAGAGACAAAAGACAGAATTCCCACAAAAATGCCTTCACTCTCTGAGAGGAATTTAAACCAGCCAGGATTGTAAAGGAGATGCTTGCCTGTTTTAACCACATTTGAATTTCATAATAATACAGAAAACCTTGGATGAAGTAAACTAAACTAAGAGACTGGTGAAGGTGTGTCAGGTGTCCAGGAGATGAGAATCTCTCCATAACTCTGCCAAAGCTGTCGGAAGGACCTCGACAGATGTGTTTTCAGGCCACACATGTTGGCACTCGGCAGTGAGGATTTCAGGTTCCCCAGGGAAGGTGCAAATGCTGCTCTATTATCAACAACACCCTGTGTGTAGCTCAGACTGCCAGCAGGTTTTACAAGTGAGCTGTGGAACATGCCAGGACACTGGGCAGGCTGAGCTGAGAGAGTGTTTCAGACAATCGGGTGCCCAGAGCAGTGGATGTGCTAATGTCAACCTAACCTTGAAAATGTGTATGTTTAAACATGTTAACTAGAGCAAGGCCTGCAGAAATGCCACAAAATATCAAAGGAGAATGAGACTATCTAAATGCAGTCTGAGAGTTTCTTTCCTTATGGAAACAGGGTTGGGTTTTTTTGGAAAAAGGGGGTTTTTTTTTTTTTTTTTTTTTTTTTTTTTTTTTTTTTTTTCCACAGCCCTCAAGGTCTTCTACCAAGCCAAAGAGATGGTGGTTCATTGCATTGATTTACCACTCGCTGAGGGATGCTGCCAGTTTGACTTTTCCCTTTCACTCCTGGGCTGACTTCTTTATTGAGTTAACAAATACATAAAACTAGGATAATGCATCCATGATTCACTCCCATAACCATAGCTCAGTACAGGTCAAGGCTCATGCTGATCCTCCACAGCACTACAGACATCTGCTGTTCTTTCTCTAGGAAGCCCCCTTTCTAATTTGTTTTCATGTGTTGCTTGTAGACATTGGATCATGGGAATCTGAGGCTCATCCCTCCCTTTCTCTGTGTGGAATATAGCACAGGATGGGGTCATATCTTTGTATCAGGGCTCTGGGACCCTCAAGTTGTGGTGGTCTGTCACACAACATTTATGGGACCATGTGGGAAATCTAGAAAGCAAACAGAAAAGCTGAGAATCCCAAAACCCTGCCGTGTGAATCAGAAAGTAGATACAACATTGATTTATCACAAAGGCTGCATTTTTATGGTAAAGCAAAGTCAGGAGCTAAAAGAGTAAAAATGTATGCTTTGCAGATGGGAAAAAAGTTTTAAGCTTAATAACGGATTATTGTGTATTGTTTCTCAGGCTGTACAAGAAGAGTANGGACCCTCAAGTTGTGGTGGTCTGTCACACAACATTTATGGGACCATGTGGGAAATCTAGAAAGCAAACAGAAAAGCTGAGAATCCCAAAACCCTGCCGTGTGAATCAGAAAGTAGATACAACATTGATTTATCACAAAGGCTGCATTTTTATGGTAAAGCAAAGTCAGGAGCTAAAAGAGTAAAAATGTATGCTTTGCAGATGGGAAAAAAGTTTTAAGCTTAATAACGGATTATTGTGTATTGTTTCTCAGGCTGTACAAGAAGAGTATTGTTAAAATAACCCCACATGTGTTCTTCTGTGATTTACTGAAGTAAAATGTCAGTTAAGCTGTTGAATTCTGCTATTGGATAAGCAAAATTCATTAAAAAGGCCCTGTAATGAAGCTAGAACCTTGTACTGCTTGTTTGCTTAGATTGTATCATCTCTTATGTCTCTCACTTAATTTTGCATAAGATAAAGATGATAGAATAATAATCCTGTGTCTGCAAATCTTGCAGTACCCATCTCATTTGTAGACACGGAACAAGCCGACAGGACCGAAATAGTCTTGGTGGCTTTAAAGCCCATCAAAATCCCACAGCACAGCAGTGTCAGTGCCATGTGGGGATCTCATGTGGAATTCAGGGAGGCCATTTTGCACATGGGAGACATAAAACAGTTTGGGTTGGAAAGGACCTTAAAGACCACCTAATTTCAGCTTCCTTGCCATGGACAGCAGAACTTTCCACTAGATCAGGTTACTCAACCCCCCATCCAGCCTGGCCTTGAGCACTTCCAGAATGGAGATGAAACCTTATCTCTGTGCACAAAGCACTGCTCCAGACCAGGGCTGATGGTGTGTTGTACTGGTGAGCTGCAGCTCTGAACAGCTCTGCAGATAAAAATCTCATTACAGGATGGCAGGGCTTTTATTTTGCCTAGAGACACGCTGCAAGGGCACTGTTTTTAAAGCCCACTTAGGAAGATGGTGAATTTATTTGTGTACATGGTAATGAAAAAAGCAACTAAAGCATGTCACATCATTTCTAAGTAAAAATTAGTCTACTTGAAATCTCATTTTTCTGTGCCAACTCTGTAAATATGAGCTTTGTATATACGGAAAGAAAGTTGATAATTAACCCAGAGATTAATTACTACTGCAGTGGTGATATCTGCAGGTAAGGGAAGATCAGATTTCCACAGTGCTCTGCTGTGCTACACATCATGTAAGAGACTGCCTCTCTTTGGGCAGCTGAAACACAGAAACTTTTCCCAAGGGGAAATAGGAAAATGAACAGCAGGAAGTCACACAACAGGCCAGTGCCAGGGGTACGGCCTCAGGGCCAAGGCTTGACTCGTGATGACACGTGTGTCTTTCTGAGTGTGCAGAACAGAAGGTAAAACTGATGTCTCACATCCTCAAACCAAGCAGAGAAACAGGGGATGCTCCATCTCTGACTCGGGGAAAATTCTCCTGATTCAAGTTATGGAAGCAAACTTTTTGTACAGGCCTGTCCTGAAAGAAACAGGGAGAGCTGATAGAGAGGGAGATTCCAGAGATGGTGTGGGGAAGAACCACAAAAAGAGGGAGGG
>VZSE01009977.1:0-10994 GCA_013398275.1 Promerops cafer | reverse complement strand
AAACTGCCCCACCTGGTTTTATCAGGTGGCAAATTAACAGGAGATAACTGCCCCACCTTTGATAGTTGGTAATAGAATCCAAACTCCCAACTGAAGACAAGGACCTATCAAACTCTCAAGAAGGTCTTGGAGCAGCAAAGAGGAGATCTGCACGTGAATACACCACCAATGAAGTTGTGCAAGGCGCTTTTTACAATTAACTTTTTGAACTGCGCATTTGAAAATCTCAATCCTCCTGTTTTAAGACACTTTAATCAAAACAAGCATTATAAGTTGGAGGAACGTCCTCCAGTCTTGGTCAAGGACCCTGAGACCTGGAACATCCAAGGTCCCTATGAGCTGTTAACCTGGGGTCGTGGGTACGCTTGCGTATCCACACCCTCCGGGCCAAAATGGGTCCCCAAAAAGTGGGTCAAGCCCTTTATTCCACCAAAGTCAAAATCACCATCAAATGATATGTCGCCACGATCTAGTGGAGAACACTAGTCCTAGTTTTGGGCACATTTGGGAGAAAACTTCCAAAGGGGCGCCCTGCCCCCAACCGGTTCAGGAAGAGATTTCCTTGGAGACAAGTGGAAAAAACCTGTTTATTTAACAGGCAAAGCACTCCCCAGCACAAAGAATAAACAATTCCAAATGACAAAAAACCTTGCGCCACTCTGCAGAGATGACAAATTCAGAAAGTCTCTCTCCTGTGGGTTGTCGCTCTGTTATCAGTCCCTCTGGCGCTGGAAAAATGCTGATGCCCAGGCTAGGCCCCAGTGGGCCACAGGTGCAAGCCCCCGGTGCTCCCCTGGGTCCCCAGTCCCGAGCAGGTTCGAACAGTTCCAAGAAAAGGGGAAAAAAACAGTCCAGGGAACCCTCTCTGCCTCAGCTAGCTAAAACCAACTAAAAACAAAGGAGATCTCTGTCCCGTTCATCTGTCTGTGATGTAGACAACACTGTCCCGGAGCAGAATGCGGGGGAGCAAGTGCAGTCTCTGATAACAAACTCGGCACTTCTTCTCTACCCACCTTCATTCTCAGATGCAGTTTTAAAGGTGCAAAACCTATTTCTGGGCTAGGCAGACAAATGGGGATATAGTTTAACATGACAGTCACCCCAGGACATTCAGCCAACCCAAAGATGTATCAGTGGCTTCCCTTCGGCGGCGCCGACTCGTGGGAAGTAGAGGATCTGATTCTCCTAAAACCTGTGAAGTTTAAGTTTTACTTAGCATGTCCCTAAATTGTTATGATATTATTTTGCTAATGCTTTGTTTTTTCATTTCCTCAAAGGGCACCCTCCTGTGCTGCACAATGTTATCTAAAAGCCTGTGGCTCTCATTCTTCATCATCCAGTCTTTGGCGGCATGGATTGTCCCTCAGCCAAAAAGGAATGTCTGGGTCACCCTGGCCCAAGCACTTCATCAAGAACACCTATGCTTGTCAACAGCAGCAGTAGCCAATCCTCTGTCAACCTGCCTGGTGGGGATTCCATTTTCACCCTCAGACTATCCTAAGCCCAAAAAGATGCCTCCTCTGTCAAATCCGCTTTGAGCGTGGGATGCGTGGGCCAGAACCTTGCCCAATGCCAAGGAGGAGCCCCAAGAGTTCAACCTTTTAAACTCTGCCCCTGCTCCTTTCTGCCTGCATTTCCATTTCCAATCATATGAGATAAAGCCAAATTATACCTGGATAACCCCTTATCATAAGCAGTACACCTCTACTGAGTGGTGCAATGTGACTGAGCCTTCCATGTCAGCTTCCACCAGTCATCCAAAAAAGCTGCAGAAAGAAATTTTCTTTATCTGCAGGGATCAGGCTTGGGCAGGAATCCCTTCTCATCTTCATGGAGGCCCATGCACCTTAGGTAGGCTGTCCCTGTTTGCAACCAACAAAACCCAAATTTTGAATTGGAATAAAAAGAATCAATTCGCTCTCCAAAAAAGAAGTATTAAGGAATTAGATGAAAATTGCGACTCCGAAATTTTTCATTGGTCCCATTTAAAAAGGTCCGCGGTTTCAGTATTTTTGCCTTGGATAGCAGCTGCGAAAGCTCTAGGAAAATTGGGCCACCTAGAGTGCTGGGTAGCAAAACAGGCCAATTTGACGTCAGCCACCTTAAGTGACCTCCTCGAAGACAAGGAGATAAACAGGAAGGCAATGCTCCAAAACCGAGCTGCAATCGACTTCCTACTGCTAGCGCACGGCCATGGGTGCCAGGAATTTGAGGGACTGTGCTGCTTTAATTTGTCATCTAAAAGCCAAAGTGTCCACGCCTCCATTCAAAAGATGCAAGAACTGATTGGGAGCATCAAAGAGACAGAAGACTGGTTCAACAATCTTTTAAAGAACTGCGACTTAACAGGATGGATGTCCTCAATTGTTAAAACTGTCTTGTGGATTGTTTATTCTCCTCCTCGTTATTTTAGCTTTTTATATCCTTAAGAAAGTTTTAGTTATAAGTCTCAGTAAAGTAATCTCCCCCACCACCAAAACCACCAGTGCAGCAATGACCAGAGAGGTGTCGTGGTGGGAGGAAACTACCACAAAAGTTTAAACTAAGACCTTTTAGTTTTACCGCACTCTCTACCTCTCTCTCCTTCAAAAAACAAAAAAGGGGGATATGTTGCAATGTGTTTTACTTCCTAATGGTTTGCTCCCCTTTCCCCCCATGTTGTTGGTTCAGTCCTAAGTTGTACCCTCCTTCCTAGTTGTCGATCTTCCCTGGATCCTGCCCCTTATTCCTGAACATTCCCTGTCAATCTCTCCTTGTACTTGCCCACTGTTCTGGAAATCCCCTAATACTCAAAGCCCCATTGGCTTGTTCAAACTGTTCCCCGCCCCTTGTGTTTCCTATTGGTTTATGTACTGCAAGGTCCACCTTGCGATCCTCCCCCAGGTGTACCAAATTGGCTGGAAATGTATGCCCTTCCCTAAGACCTCCCCTGTATAAAACCCCCTGCACACCTTTGCCATCTTTTGCCCCTGGACTCTTCACTGGAATAAACCCCTTTGGAACTCAAACAAAAGACCTCTCCCTCATTCCTTGCTCCTGCCCTCGATGCTCGACAGCCTGTGCCATAGAGCGAAAGCCCTACAGCTGTATCCTGGACTGCGCTGCTTTCTGGGAATGGCCCACTTTTGGCCTGGTGCTGGGAGCTGGCTGAGGAAAAATCTGGCACCACATCAGAAAACAACTCGCAAGTTTAGGAAAGGCAATTTACTAAAGCAAAGGAGAAAGTCAGCATGCCAAAAAGCAAAGAGGAAAAAGAAAATAATTCTATCCCCTTGTTCCCATCAGCAAGTGCTGTCCGGCCACTTTCTGGGAAGCAGGGTTTCAGCACGTGTAGCGGTTGCTCCAAAAAGGGAAATGCTGTAAATAACGCATGTGCCTCCTTCCTCCTCCTTTATGTAGCTTTTATAGCTAAGCTGACATCATATGCTACAAAATATCCCTCTGGCCAGTTTGGGTCAGCTGGTCTAGTTGTGTTGCCTCCCAAGATCTTGCCCACCCCCAGCCTACAGATTATGAGGGCAGAATGTTGGAGAGACAGCAACGATGCTGTGCCAACAGTGCTCAACAGTGACCAAAACACTGGTGTGTTGCTCACACCTTTGTAGCTACCAGTGCAAAGCATGGAACTGTGAGGGCTGCTATGGGGAAAATGAACTCCATCTCAGCCACACCCAATACGATCTCCACTCCTTACATCATATCATTTGCATCATACTCAGATCCCACAGAATTTTATATATATCTGTCTTCTAATTATTCCATTGTGTTTATTTGTCATGACTGAAATCCCTTCTTACCAACACTTACAACATAAACTCCATGCTTGAACACTCTTTATATGCAACACATAGATGCATACATTTTCATTGATTACTGTCCCCTGTACTTTCAAAGATAGATATTATTTTCCCATTTCATGAGCTTCCTGCACTCCTACAGATGTTCAAAAACAGACTGCAACTTGGGCTCCATTCCATCAAGATGGGTGCTCAGGACAGGAGAAGCAGCACACTCGATCGTTCGGTTCCGACACCAGCCCTGCCTGGGTCATCATCACACTCTCCTCATTCCTAGCAAAATTGACTCCTCGATGATTCATGTCACTCTGGCTACTTTACTTCCTGCAACAGACAATTTACACTCATTATTTTTCACCCAAGGTTAAATCTCCTTGAGGCACACACCGGGTGTCCCCATCCTTCTGCATTACCCTCCACGTCCACCCAGGTCCTTCAACAAAGACAGTCCCACAAATGGGTTTGCCTTTTCCCGTGGGAGGAGAATTTCCCTGTGTATAGTAGAGGGACCTTATCTCCTCCCACAGCACGTGGTGGTTTTGTTTGGGCAGGACCAGCGCGGCTAGCAGATTTTCTGGTGATAACCAGCCAAGTGGCTTCTGCTAAATTTGCATCCCAATGCTTCCATGCCCGATTGCCTAACCCGCCTGACAGTCCATCATACCTCTCAGTCTTTCCAGACGCTTGTGGGTGATAAGGGATGCGATATATCCGCTCAGTGCATGTTTCTTTGCCCAAGAGTTTATGAGGTTATTTCAAAAAGAAGCCTCACTGATTCCATTCTTTCTGGAGCACCATGTCACCACAAAATGTGTTTCTCAAGGCCTAAGATGGTGTTTTGAGCAGTAGCATGGCTTAGAGGGTATTTTTCCAGCCAACCAGTAGTTGCCTCTACCATGATGAGTATGTAAGCTCTTGCCTTGGTGTGTTCATGGCAGTGGTCCAGTACAGTCAATTTGCCAGGCCTCACCATATTTAAAACCCAGTTTGGCCATCTATTCCAAGGAGATTTTACTCGTGTGGCTCACTTGATTGCAGCACGTGTTTCACATTCATGGGTGACCTGTGTGATAGCCTCTGTGATCAGATCCACCCCTGGATCACAAGCTCGTCTGTAGGTTGCATCTTTTCCTAGATGTCCTGATGTTTCATGGGCCCATGGGGCTGTAAATAGTTCACACTTCTGCTCCCAGTCTAAGTCTACCTGAGCTATTTCAATTTTGGCAGCCTTATCTAGCTGTTCATTGTTGTGACGTCCCTCAGTGGCATGGCTTTTGGGCATGTAAGCATCTACGTGACGTTCCTTCAGAGCCGTGTTTTCTATCCGTGCAGTGATGTCCCGCCACAACGCAGCAGCCCAGATGGGTTTACCCCTGCATTGCCAATTGGTCTTCTTCCATTGCTGTAGCCACCTTCATAGGGCATTAGCCACCATCCAGGAATCAGTATAGAGACACAGTACAGGCCACTCCTTCTTCAGCAATCTTTAAGGGATAATTGGATGGATCTCACTTCTGCAAATTAGCTTGACTTACCTTCTCCTTCAGTGGCATCAATGAATCATTGTAAGGAACTCCATACAGTAGCTTTCCACCTCTGATGGTTTCCTACCACTAGGCAGTCATCATCAGTATATGGAGGATAGGTTCTTTCATCTTCTGATAACTCATTATATGGTGGTGATGCCTCGTCAAGGCTGACCTAGAACAGAGGCTAGACAGAGTTATAGAATAAAGTAGATATTTACTAAAAGGCCTCAATGGATACACCTTGAGCAGCACAAGAGCTCAGCCAGGGCTACACCCAAGATGAACCCAAAATGGTCACAAAAATGGATGACCGGTCACAAGGTCTCTCACTTTTGTAAGTTCTGGTCCATTAGCATATTCGAGTTAATTGTCCACTTAGAGCTTTAGGTTATGAAATCCCATCCTTCTCGTTTTTCTCTCTTCATTTTGCCATTGTTTATGCTCTTGGGCCTGAAATTTGGGTGGTTGTCCTTGGTCCCAAGCTAGGAAAGGAATTGTTTTGTCTAGCTACTCTGTATAGAGAGCTTGCTATCCCGTAATATGAAACTCAGAACTACACACTAAAACAGCACAGAATCTGAAAAATATAAAAGCTAAAACCTAAGGCATCAGTGGTGCTTCTCTAGCATGAGTCACCTTCCAAAGCAATGCTCCAAAATCTCTACCTTTTGTCCCGGATTCCAAATGTGTTGGGGGTTGGGTTTTCTCAAAGGAATTTCTTCCCATTTGTTGTCAAGGAGATGCCTGGAGGGGGAGGGGGGCAGCTTCTTAGGTTAAATGGCAGAGATTAAGAGACAAAAGGAATGGCCAAATACCTTGACATACCACTGAAATGGTTTTGGGGGAATGGGCATTTTGGCAGTCTCTTAGCTGGGGGTAGTGCAGTCTTTGTCCTGCTTGGAGGGGAGATGGTCGAGGGTTTTGGGTGCTGGACTTGTCCTGCCCAGGGGCTCGGCGCTGCTGGGGAGTTCTCCTTGCTGCCTGTTGGTAAGCCTGCTGCTTGCAGGAGCTACCAGTTGACCGGGACTTTTCAGCAACCGCCATCACCAGGAGACCTTCACCATCTGCATGGGTGTTTTCAGGGGGAAACCAGGCCCCCCATCTCCTCCCTCTCTGCGGAGAGAGTGTCCCAGCTGCTGGTTGACTGGAACCTCAGTGACTGCTATCTCCAGGATATGCACCGGACATTTGAGAGCCCAGGGAAACGGAACCCCCCGCCACACCTTCTCTCTATTCCCGAGGCCGCCATTAACCCCTGGGGAGGCTCAGGGCTTGCATCGGAGCACCCCCTGAAGCCATAGGGGAGTCACTGCAGCCTCTGTGCCTTGCCGTGTCCAACACCACCCCCTGCTGGTTATGGTCTTAACTACACCAAAGGGGAAATTCCTTAACGGGTGGGAGAACTTCTGTTAATGTTGTTGTTGTTTGTTCTGTTTTTTAAATATATATTTTCTAGTAAAGAGCTGTTATTCCTTTTCCCATATTTTTGCCTGGAAGCCCAGTAATTTCGAAGTTATAACAATTTGGAGGGAGGAGGCCATCTTTCCATTCCAGGAAGGTTCACGCCTTCCTTGGCAGACATTTGTCTTTTAAACGAGGACACCAGGCAATTGGGTTTCCCCAGTCTAGGTTGTTGTGTGATCAGTGCTACCTACCCACTTACTCCATGTAGCACTGGTTGCATGATGTGTTGAGGGGATGCTTCCTTTGAAAATCCAGTGTAGTACAGGCAATCATGGTGCCAAGAGGAGACACACTTCTGTCCCAAAAGCTCCTGAGGATGTGCAAACCCCCTCATATGCTGCTAATATCTCTTTTGAAGTTGGAGTGCATCAGAGCCTGGATTAGATCAATGTCTCGAGAATAGGCCTATGTGTGTACGTGGTTGGGGGCGGGTCAAGCCTTGCTTCTGGTGAGACAGTGCCCTGCCCCCAGACAACCCAGCCTGGCAGAGCTGTCAATCATTCACACACCAGGGGCAGTGCTATCCCAGCCCACAGCTGGCTGAGTGATCAGAAGTCCCAGCTGGAGGGGCAGACCCACAGAGGCCCTGGGGCTTAAAAGCCCTCATGAGGGAACCACATCCTGTTTGGACTCAGCCTTCTTCTGGCTATCCATCTCAGCCATGCTGGAACCGTAGGAGGTGGTAGCTATGTGTATGTTTTTCTAGAGCTCTTCTATCTTTTTTCTTTCTTTTCCTTCTAAACCTCTTTTCATGGAACTTTTTTGGGTAATTTAACATCTTATGGATTTAAAGGTTTCTAAATTAATATTAAATGAATGCTAATTAATACCATAATAAGTGTTTTATATTGAATTTGGTGTTGTATTTAATCCTTTTTGCCGAAGTTCCTTAATTTTCTATATTTGCCAGTAAACTTTTGTGTATTTGTGACCTCTTGAGAATATCTGTTTGGTATTTCTCCTTTGCACCAAACTAGAGGAAAGGAACTTCACTTTAATCCCTAGATATAAGTGTCTGGGGTGTTAGTGTAGTAGGCCTTCTGATCCTCAATAACCCCAGCTCCAAAACCCTAACGGTCGACCTTGGGTTTCTCCTGATGTTCTTTGCCAGAAGCTCCAAGTGAGATCATGCTACCCAGCTGCAGTGTAGAGTATATTTTGCAAGGCTGGTCCAGTCCGAACAGGCCCAAGAGCTACCGCGTGAGCTATTTCCTGTTTGATCTGCTCAAAGGCCTGTTGTTGCTCAAGGCCCCATTCAAAATGGTTCTTCTTCCGGGTCACCCAATAAAGGCAGCTCACAAGCTGACTATAACCTGGAATATGCATTCTCCAGAACCCCACAAGGCCTATGAAAGCTTGTATTTTCTTCTTAGCTCGTGCAGACATAGTTGCTATTGATACCAAAATCAGCCTAATAGAAACTTTCTAACAGAGTTTTGAGTATTAGAAAACAGGCATTCTTTATTGCAGTGCACTGGTCACTCAGAGGATCCTTCCTCTAATTGAGTGCCCTGAGTGTCGGGTAAAGAGTTTTATCATACACAGTGATTACACATTCATAGGCTATCCCTGCTTACTTGATGTATATGTAATACTTCATTTTTCATAATCACACCCCTTATCGGAAAGTCTTGTATGGTTCTTTGGGGGTCTTCTTTGGTGGCCTTCAATGTCCGGTGTCCTTTTTAGACAGCTGTTCCTTGACCTGTGGTTTTTAGTAAGTGCAATACTTTTGTTTTGCTTAACTGCTGCTTTGACAGCCTTGCCGAGCTGAGCTGCCATCCTGCTTGTGTTTTGCATGACTTCTGTTTGCCTAAGTTACATCCTTTATCTACTTCTCCAAGGTTGTGCTTTTCTATTCTACTGTGCTTATCAGAGTAAAATGCTGTTCTGTTCAACTGTCCTCATCAAGTCCCCCCTATCCTTGAGACTAAGTTCCTTATGGGAACTAGTCACTTAATATCTATATTTCATTTTATAGTGTAAGGCATTACAATAGCTATAACCCTGAATCATGATGCAAGCTAAAAGACATACAGCAATTATGGTGATGATTATAAACACATGTTTTAACCAAGTCCAGCTGGGTAACCATGAAGTAAGTTTGGTAAAGATTTCTTCACATTCCCAGGAAGTGTCATCCTGAGCTGTGCATTGTAAAATCTGGGTTTGTTTCCAGATTTCCTGGACATCTGTAGACACTCTACGACTTTGCTAGCAAAACAAGACTTAGGCATCTTGGTTTTTCTCAGACAACGGTTCGATTACCCAAGGGGCTTAGAACCTTTTAATTCTGGAATAATGTATCCATGATTTTACTCCATACATTTTCAACACAGTAAAAGTTGTCAGTAGTACTTGGAGTAGTACTCCCTCCCACTTTGGCTGCAGCAGAGCAATTGCCTAGTCTTTCAAGTAGACCCAATCTCCTGGTTGGAACTCATGCACTGTGTGTCCAGTCCCATCAGTCTGGAGATCATCACTGCTCGCTGCAAATCCTGTAAAGTTTTACTAAAAGAAATGAGGCAATTATTCAAATCAACCCCTCTTTTTACATGTGTGTTTCCTGGAATGTGTGGTACTTGGTAGGGTCGACAATATAGCAGCTCATAGGGGCATATTTTGCTGGTGTCCCATGGCTGAATTCTAATTCAAAGTAGAGCAACAGGTAAGGCTTGGACCCATGTCAAGGAGGTTTCCTGACATATTTTACCAAAAGTGCAATTTGATTGTATAATTCATACGCTCTACTTTGCCACTGGTTTGGGTCCTATAAGGAGTATGAAGATCCCAAGCTATTCCCAAGGCTTTCCTAACCTATTGTACCCCTTCTGCAATAAAGTGGGAACCTCTGTCTAATAGCATTCCCAAAGGTACCCCGAATCTAGGTATTATTTGATTCAACAGTATTTTAGTCATTTCCCTAGCCTGGTTGGTGCGACAAGAGAAGGCTTACGGCCACCCAGAAAAGGTATCCACCAGAACTAGGAGGTATTGATACCCCCCTTTTCTGGGTAATTCAGTAAAATCAATCTGCCAATGTTCATCTGGAACACTTCCAGATTTTATGGCTCCTAGGACCACTTTGTTAGCCATGTTACAGTTCTTTCTTTGATAAACAGTACATTGTTGGATTCTTGATTGTGCAATCTGAGCCATTTTAGATGCAATTATAGAGTTCTGCAAATGTTTCAAAAGTTTTTCAGTACTCCAAGGACTAGCTTTGTGCTCATGATCCACTGTTTCCCGCAAGATTGGTTCTGGGACTATTATTTGCCTGGTTCTGGTAATTGCCCAGTCTCGTGGATCAAATCTTGCTTCTAAGGTTTGGATTAATTAAAAGTCCCTAACACTATACTGAGTTTTTTTCTAATGTCACCCCAGGACAGAGAGGTATCTCTGGAAGGGGTATTAAAAATAAAACTTTGTTTTCTAACATACCTTTTTCTGCAGCCTCTTGGGCAGCCTTATTGGCTAAACAATTCCCTAATTCTGGTTTGGTCTTACCTACCTGGTGTGCTCTGCAATGCATGATGGCAACTTCTGCTGGTTTATGGATGCTTTCAAATAAATCCAAGATTTGTTTTCCATTTTTGATCAATGGGCCTTGAGATGTCAAAAGGCCTCATTCTTTCAAGATGGCCTTGTGTCCTAGTTTAGGGCAAATTTTGGGAGGAAACCTCCAAATGGGGTCCCTCTAAAAAGCAGATTCAAGTTCCCCCTCCCCTAACTGGTTCACTATTCACAGATAGTTTCTCTTCCCTGGTAACGATGTCTTTCCACTCTTCAGCAGCCCAGATTGGTTTTCCCCTATGCTGCCAATTAGCCTTTTTTCCACTTCTCCAGCCATCCCCACAGAGCATTGGCTACCATGCATTGAATCAGTGTAGAGGTAGAGCGTTGGCCACTTCTCTCTTTGAGCAACATCCAGAGCCAATTGAACGGTATTGAGTTCAGCAAGTTGGCTTGATCCACCTTTTCCTTAAGTAGCTTCTGCGACCTGTTGTGTGGGGCTCAATACGGTTGCTTTCCACTTTTGTTTCATCCCTACGATGCGACAAGAACCGTCAGTGAAAAGAGCGTATCATGTTTCTCCTGCTGGCAGTTGGTTGTATGGTGGAGCTTCTTCAGCACGTGTCACTTGTTCCTCTTCATCCATGAGACCAAAGTTTTCAACTTTGGGCCAATTTGTAATTATCTCCAA
>VZSE01009976.1:46510-66056 GCA_013398275.1 Promerops cafer | reverse complement strand
CCGGGACCGGGACCATCCCACCGGGGCCAACCCCCGAGACTGGGATCATCCCACCGGGACCGGCCACACCCCCCGGGACCGGGACCATCCCACCGGGGCCAGCCTCAAACCCCGGGACCAGGACCATCCCACCGGGACCGGGACTGGGACCGGGACCATCCCACCGGGGCCAGCCACAACCCCCGGGACTGGGACCATCCCACCGGTACCGGCCACACCTCACCGGGACAGGCCACCCTCCCCCAGCAGCGGCCACACCCCACCGGGACCGGGACTATCCCACCGAGACCGGCCAAATCCCACCAGGACCATCCCCCTGGGACCGGAACCATCCCACCGAGGCCGGTCGCACCCCATCGGGACCAGGAACATCCCACCGGGAACACGGCACCGGGACAGGGCCGGCCCCGCAGCCGCGGCTCTGCTGCTGTCGCCCTCCTTTCCGCCGCCCCGGTTCTGTGCTCGCCCCCCGCGGCCACTGCTGCTCCTCGGCCTCGGGCAGAGCCGCCCCCGGTGCCGCCCCGAGCCGCCGGTAGCGGAGCAGAGACCAGCCGGGCACAAAGGGTTTATTGAGCGCAGGGCAGCAGTGGGGCAGGCGCCCTCCATCCCTGCCGGTCTCCGTGTGGAGCGGGAGGGCTCCATCCCCCTCCCTCCACGGCCGCCCTGGGCACTCCCGCTCCAGCCGCTCCCGCGGGCCGCGCTCGGTGCCGCGGTCACCGCCGGCTGGAGCGGGACAGCAGCAGGGGCTCCCTGGGATGAGGGACGGGAGCAGGCCTGGCCTCATAAGGAGCGGCTGCCACTCCAGGTTACCCCAGCAGGACCTGGAGGTGTATCCGGGGATGGAGCCCCAGCTGTGCCAGCCTGGGAGCCCCCTCCAGCCCATGGCTTGCACAGGGAGGACAGGGGTCAGTGCCAGAGTGAGATGCCCAGAAAGGGATGCTCCACTGCAGGAGGAGTTCTGCCTCCAGCTGCACCTTGTCCCCCACCTGCACAGTGTCCCAGAATCCCAGGATGGTTTGGATTGGAAGGGAACTTAAAGCCCATCCCATTCCAACCCTCTGTCATGGGCACCTTCCACTGTCCCAGGCTGCTCCAAGCCCCAACCTGGCCTTGGACACTGCCAGGGATCCAGGGGCAGCCACAGCTTCCCTGAGCACCCTGTGCCAGGGCCTGCCCACCCTCCCAGGAGCAATTCTTTCCCAGTATTCCATCCAACCCTGCCCTCTGGCAGCAGGAAGCCATTCCCCCTTGTCCTATCACTCCAGGCTCTTGTTTAAAGTCCACATTCTCCACCTCTCTTGTAGGCTCCCTTCTAGTGCTGGAGGTGTCCCCTCTCCCATCCAAGCTGCTGCCGTGTGTTCATGGCACCGAGGAGGCTGCCTGAGCCCTGATCCCTCTTGGACAGGGCTCTGGCACAGCCAGGGCTGCTGCTCCTCACGCTGATCCAGGCCTGCAGCCTGGCCAGTTCAGTGATGGACTCACGCAGCAGAGCCAGCAGTCAGAAAGCTCGAGAAGCAGCACAAGAACCACGTCCAAAGCGTCCCTGTTCCCGCTGGGACGTGCTGCAGGAAGGCGTTGGAGGGAGGCAGAGGCTCGGTGAGGATGAGGATGATCGAAGCCACAGGCGGCAGAGCACAGGCGTCACCAGGAGCAGGCAGCAAATCCCCGGTGCAGGGCGCTGATGGGCTGAGGCCAGAGCTGAGCAGGCTGCATCCACCCACAGACCCCCCTAGAGCAGCCCCCCGAGCCAGCCTGCTCTGGGCAGCCTTCCCCCGGGTTCAGTCCATCCGGCAGCGCCAGGAACGGGGTGTGCCATGGGGACCTGGTCCCAGGCCTTTCCCAGGCCGAGGGGGATGCCACAGACGGCCTCTTGTTTGTGGTCTTCTAAAGACACATCCATTTTTGCCTCTTTCTCTGGGATGGGGAAGGCCTTAGCTCCCTGGCAAGTTCTGGATGTGAGTGGATACAGCCCTGAGCCTTTGTGTCTGCTAGTGGGGCAAGGACAGAGGTGGGAACAGCTGCTGTTTCATGCAGAGCGCCCTTATTTTCAGAGTAGTGTACTTTTTTAGCAAATAAACCTCTTCTAAGGGAAGTTTTGTGGATGAAATTAAATGATTTTATGAGAAGTAATTAAGTATCCCTATAGCCTCTGGCAGGGGCAGCCATCTGGCCCCTAGGGCAAAAGGGGGGCTCCCATGGGCAGAGTGGGTGTGCAGGGACCTTTCCAGTCCCAAATCCTGGGTGGGACACAGCAGCTCTCTTTCGTGAGGATCTCTGAGGCAGCCAATCCTCCCTCTCCTCATTCAGCCAGTTACTTATTGACTCACTTTACAGCCTGGGTAAACAGTGACAGCAGTGCCCAGGCTGCCCCCCTGCCCTGGGGCTGCCCCCCTGCCCTGGGTCACACCAGCCCCCACACAGGCATGGCCACTGCCGAGCCCTCTCTGTCCCCCATGCCCAAACCCACCCCTCTCACCTCTGCTCCATGTGTGGCCCTGTATAGGATTGAGAGGTGGGTTTGGGAAGGGAGCGGGAGCACCTGTGGTCCAGGAGAGCTTAGGGATGTTCACAGCCTGCCCAGCCTCTGCTGCCAGGGCCAAGGGGATGGAGCCCTCCGTGTGCCCACACCTGCCCCAGGAATGGGGGGTTTGTTGCCCATGGAGCCAGTGCCACGGACAGAGGGGAGGGCAGGGGGTGCACACATGGCAGTGGAAGCTGGGCAGAGACGGGAAAAGGGTCTTTGCCTGTGGAGCGAGTGGGAGAGCTTGGTCCAGGAGACACGGGGCTGCTCCAGCGGGGGCTCTCCAGGGAACACCTGCAGCCTGGGGTGCCTGGGGCTGGGGTGAAGCAGGCTGTGCTGGGGGCTGGGGGGCAGTGGGCAGGCTGGAATCCGGCCGTGATGGTGTCTGGGAATTAACATCCAGACTGGTCCCATCCATCTGTGATCTCCTTCACAGCTGGCCGGCCCCGAGTTCGTGGTCACAATGCAGGAGAGGAGCTGGAAAGCCAGAGACAGCCACTCCTTAACAAGTCAGTCCTGGAACTCCAGGCAGGACACGGCAGGAGGAGCCTTGGTGTCTCTGCCAGGGAAACAGCGGCCGCTGCCCAGGTGGAGCAGAACCCTCCTCTTCACACCTGCAGCCAGCTGGGAGAGCTGGAGCTGCACGTCCCTCTGCCAGTAGGAATAGAGCAGTGGGTTCAGGAGGGAGTTGCCCAGCCCCAGCAGCCAGAGGGAGTTCTCAATGACTTTGTAGGGGAAGCACTCAGGGCAGACCATCTGCACGACGCTGGCGATGAAGAAGGGCAGCCAGGAGAGGGTGAAGCACCCGATGAGCATGGCCACCGTGTGCATGGCCTTCATGTCACTGGTGGCATGGGGTGGGGGACAGCCCCCCCCCAGCCCCGCCTGCTCCACCTCCTGGATGTGCTGCACGTGCACCGAGGCGATTTTCAGCATGTCACAGTAGAGGTAGAGGAAGAGGAAGAGTGCGGGGAAGAAGCCAAGGCAGAACATGGTGAGCATGTACGAAGGCTGGAAGATGTTGAAGAAGGAGCATTTCCAATGGTTGGAGAGCCTCTGGAAGCGTGGGATGAAGACTGGCAGGAAGCCAACGATGGCAGCAAACAGCCAGAGCCCCACCAAGCACACCCCAACCCGCAGGCCTGTCACCAGCTGGAAATAGTGGAAAGGCTTCCGGATCGCCAGGTGCCTGTCACATGCAACCAGGATCAGGGACAGGATGGAGGCAGCACAGGAAGAGGTCACAAAAGCCATTCTCAGGATGCAAAAGTTCTGGGAAGGATGAAAGGGCTGGGAGAGCTCATCCATGGCCAGGCCCATGACTGTGAAGCCAACCATGGCATCTGCCAAGGCAAGATTGAGGACAAAACAGAGCCCCTTGGAGCCGCTCTTCTGGATGTGGCAGAGCAGGACAATGGCCACCGGCCCGTTGGCAGCGATGATGAGCGAGGCCAGCACGGCCAGGATGGCTCCCAGGGCCCAGCTGGCTGTGGCTGCCTCACGTGAGACGGACCACAGGGATGGTGCATCCCCAGCACGATTCTCAGCCATCACTCACCTGGGCCTCTCAGCAGATGCAACTTGGCAGCAGGTGCAGCCCCTCACTCTCTGGGGGTCAGCAGGAGCCTGGGGAGCAGGGGTGTCCCTCAGGGAAGCAGAAGGGACTGCTGGACTCGCTGCCGTGCCCGCGGAGGTCCCTCCCCTCCAGCCACGTTTCCAGACAACCCTGGAGCAGGGGGAGAGCAGGGAGCACCTGGGCAGGAAGCTGCCACGGTGGCACATGGGGCGGTGGCTGTCCCCTCCAGGCACCAGGGGCTGGAGCAGAGCCTGCTCAGACACGTGGGCTGGGAATGGGGACAAGCACAGAGACTTCCCAATGTCCAGCACGGCTTATGGGGCTCCTGGGGGTCACTGGCAGACCCAGGACAGCTTCTTGCTGCTGGGACCAAGAGAACACCACTGACACCCTGCTGGAACAGCAGCCCTGAAGGCGACCTGGTTACAATGGGGAAAAGCACTGACAAGGGATGTGTGCTCAAACTCAGATGGAGAAACATCTGCCAGCCTGGGAAAGCAGCATTCACAGCTTGGAACCTGCAGTGCCCTTGGCAAGGACAACAGGGAGCCCAGGGTATCCTTGGAGAGGCTGAAACCAAGGAACTGCTGGAACTTCCAGGGCAAAAAATCTCCACAACCTGCAGAGGGGCCTCGGATCCAGGCATAGGCAGCCATGGCCCTCTGAAGAGCTGGTGTCCTCTGCCCACTCACGGATCCATGCAGAAGTAACTGGCTGCTGCCCCAAAGAGCCCCTCTCTGTCCTGGAGCTCCCCCTGCACAGCCCCTAGGAGCCCCAGGCTGGCTCCAGGCTCCATGACATGGGTCATATCCAAAGGGACACCTTGTCCATCATCGACTGACCTCACTCCTGGGGGAGTCTGATGAACTTTGCCGTGATACTTCCAGTGAAATCTATCTAAGTGCTACTAACAGTAAAAAATAATGATCCTATGTACACGCTCACTTGCTTTGCTAGTCATGAGTGTATTTACCTACTAGTAACTTGTAACAAAAAAATTCATGCAAGCAAAGCCTCTGCATCCTTGCACTACAGAATCCCACAGCACCCCTTCCACCTCCCGGGGGGGCTGACCTTCACAGGGTCTGGCAGTGACAGCTCCAGCCCCTACACCAAGTGTCACAAGCCTCTTCTGCCTCCTGAGCTGGAAAAATCCGAGCTGCCAGGCAACGGGCAGGGCAGCGTTCGTCTGACAAAGAGCGGCCGGGGAGAGGCCGAGGGCGGGCGCGGGCGGGAGCGGCGCTGCCGCCGGGGCAGCAGCAGCAGCAGCAGGCTCGGGAATGGGGGGCTCCGGCTGCAGCTGCAGAGCTGGGAGGGCCCTCCACAACACCCGGGCTCTACACTGCGGGCAGCCACAGCCGTTCTGGTGGCCTTACACATCCTCCACTTCTATTTGCCCAGGGAGAGGTTTGGGGAGCCTTTTCCCTGATGCTGGAGAGAGTCCAAACCCTCAGAATGAGATCAAGGACGAGGGAGAAGTGGCAGGGCAGTGAGGAGCAAGTACAGGCTGGAGCCGGTGCCTCCCTCTCCTGCTTTACTGCCATTTTTAGCTTTCATGTATCAGGAGCAGATGTATTTCTACCTTAAGCACCCGGGGAGGGCTGACTGTTCCCATGGAGCCTTCCATGTTGGGGTTCCACCCCCTGGCCCTTCCAGTGTGTGCAGGGGAGCAGGTACAGAGTGCTCAGGTGTGCTCCCACACACTGCCTGGCACTGCCTGCTGAGCTGGGCCCTGCCCTGAGAGCCCTGCTCAGGGCAGGGTTTCAGCCCAAGCGCTCAGTGGAGTCACCTTCCCTACACCTGCAGCTTCTACAGGCAGCTCTGACTTTGTAACACCAATTCCCTCCCATTTTTCCCAGTGGGATTTGGCTGAACATGCCTTGTATGACTTCCACAGAATCTCAGCTCACAGCAGGCTCAGCCAGGACATGCTGCTGTGTCACAAGGGATCCTCATCCAAACCAAAGCCACCCTATGAAGAGGAAAGGGAGCAGGAACATAAAAACCATTTGCTTCCATAGCCATAAACATTAAAAAATAACCAAAAACCAGAGGAGGATGACCAAAATATCCTGCTCAACACCAGTGCCACCATTTCCAAGTGCTAAGCTCACCTTTAAAGCACAGTACCTGGCTTTACAAATTATTTAAGCAAAAATAGTGTAAGTAATAACAAGCAGGAATTTAAGAGACCGAAGTTTGGCAAAATTGAGCTGAGAGGGCAACAGGGTCATTTTCTGACACTAACAAACTTGGGTTTAGAAATGTCTACTGAAATGAATCCTACAGATTGCTTTTATATAAATATGTGGTGAAAACCAGCTTCTGTGCTCTCCAAGGGCAGACACCCCTGCAGTGAATGAGCACAGACCCAAACTCAAGCCATCCAGTCAATAAATAATTTAATGAAGTTACAGGTTCTGCAAGAAACATGATGACAATGGCACTTTCCTGGGCCCCAGCCTTGCCCCATGGGCATGGGAGGAGACCCACACCTGCCAGCCACGAGCCACAGTGGCCCAAAGGCCACTGGAATGCACAGATCTTCACAGAAGATATTCCTGCAGGCCCAGGCGGCTCCCGGCTGTCCCGGGCAGCTCGTGCTCCAGGGACCATGCATGTGGGGAGAGCCCAGCCCACAGGGACCAAACACCACGACATGGGGACAGTGGGATGAAGAGGGAGGCGGCAGCACAGCTCTGTGAGGATGACTTTGGTGAGATGAAGGCAGCTGTCAGAAGGGGAGGCGCTTCAACTGCTCGTATGTGATAAAAAACTGAAGGGAGCGTCAAGGAATTGGGAGAGATGTGAGGCAGCTGCCTGGCAGGGTGGGCAGAGCATTCAGCTGGGCTGGACACCCATCCAGGGAGCTCCTTAAACCCACCCAGAGAGCTCCATGTCCAGGCAGCACAACCTGACCTGCCCAGGCAGAGCAGAGCTGGGGCACAGGTGCTGCAAAGAGCAGGGAGACAGACCCAGAGCAAACCCAGCCTTGCCCAGACCACTGGGAGAGGGAAGTGGCTCCAAGCCCAGACCAGGAGCTCTTTACAGTGAATTCCCCACCCAGTTTCAGCAGGAGAATGGTCTGGCTCAGCACACAGCAGCGCAGCTCCTGCACAGAGTCAGCACCTGCCTCAGCAGCAGAACGCTCCCCACGATTCCCTCCCAAACAGGAGCTCATCCAGGAACCTCCTGCAGCCCAGGCCACGCAAGGTCTCAGCCAAGCCCTCAGAGGCTCTACAGGAACCATCAGCAGTGCCCATTAGGGTCCCCAGTGCATCCCATCGGGATGTCAGCCTTGCCCTGCCCTTCCCAGCTAGGTTCTCCCCGTGTCCTGCTCCACCACCTCCCAGCAGCACAGGGAAGGATACGATGATGTTCCAGGGACCCAGACGAAGCCAGTTGGGCCAGAAGCCTTTGTAGAGTGCAGAGAAGCCCTCGCTCTTCCATGTCTGGGAGGAGAGACAAATGAATGAGGAGACACACCAGAACCATGGCCTGCCCACCTCCCCAGTGCCACGTGTGCCACGCTGGCCCTGCCCAGCTGCTGCAGGGAGCAGACAGGCCCAAAGTTTGTCCCAAGGGGCTGGGAGGACGCTCAGGCTGACAGTGGCCTCAGGAAGTGACTCTGGGCCCTCTCCTGTCTCACTGATGACACACTGCGTCACTGCAGGATCTCAGCGCTCCCATCAGTGTGGTGCTGAGACCTGGCCAGCCTCCCAGGACAGGGATGTGCCCACCTGTCCCCTCACCTTGACGAGGCCATCCAGAGTGCCCTTGTAGAGCTCGGTGCTGCCCACGATCGCGCGCTGGTTCATCATCCGCGTCCGCACCACGTCCACGGGGTTGGAGGCGATGGCTCCCGCCAGCCCGCACGTGAAGCTGGAACTGCACACACCAAATCACGACAGGGACAGCCCTGGACACGGCCACTCCCCCTCAGACAGGCACAAAGTACCTTCCACTAGACTTCATCAAAGGCATTTGGCAACAAACATGAGCTGCACTACCTGGAAAAGGGGCAGCGGCAGGACCTGGGCCGCCACAGGACCCTGCGGAGCTCAGGGGAGGGAAATGCTCAGCTCAGCTAACCCAGACCCTCACCTGAACCCACAGCTGGTTCCACAGGGCACTGGCAGCCCTGCAAGGGGCCCTGGTGCTGCCCAGGTGACACAAACCTGAAGGCACCCCCTGGGACCATCCTACCCAGAGCAAGGAAGAGGGAGGAAGAGCAAAGACACCAGAAAGGATCACGGAGCTGCCAGTCTCTCCCTCCACGGAGGGTATAGTGCTCCTCACCCTCATCCCAGCTGGCAAAGCCAGTGGAAGCACTGCACCATCTGCAGCTGAGGAATGGGAACATGGAGGTGAAAAAGGATTCCAGTGTTCTCTGCCAGCCCTGCCCAGAGCAGGTTGACTGCAACACCTGCTCGGGGTCCTGCCAGCTTCGTGTCTGCTCCTCTTTCAAGGCTCTTCCAGCAGGGGTTGCAAGGTGACAGGGTCTGGACAGGTGAGGACTAGGGACTGGAGCAGCTTTTGAGGGATTGTGGATCTCCTGCCTGGTTCCTACCAGGGCACAGATGTGGGGCAACAGCATTTCTGTCATCACCCAGCTGAAACCAAGCTGGCATTTCATGTCACCAAAGGATTTCTGCCAGGTCCTTTCCCAAGGAGGTCTCAGGGACGTGGGGATGGATTAGTGGCGGCCTTGACAGTGCTGGGGGAACAGCTGGTCTCAATGGTCTTGGAGGTCTTATCCAATCTTAATGATTCCATACCTGCTGCTGACTCTGAGCTGTTCCAGCTGACAGAGCAGATCCTTTGGAAGCACTAACCCAGCTCCAGATCCTCTGGAAGCACTCACCCTGCTCCCTGCAGCTCCAGAGCACTCGCTCCATGAACGGTCTCTCCCCAGTCCCACCTGGCTCCTGTGCCTCATGCACGCCTCCAAGCCTGCAGCAGGTACTCACACGAAGTGGGCAAAGATGGTGTCCCCCATGAGGCCTGACAGGATCAGATGCTTCTTGGTGATGTCGTAGACTGGCAGCTCCACCCCCACCACGATGGCCGCTCGCTGGGCCGTGGGGACAACACCCTGTGGAGCACGGACACTGTCACCAACTACAGCCACATCCCCAGCTCCTTGCAGGGCTTCCTGACAACCTTCCCTGTACCCTCCCCTGCAGGCACACCAACTGCTTCCCAGCTCTGCTTCAAAGCCAAGGAGGATGTCTCCACCCTGCAGCATTATTCCAGCTGGATTACCTCCACACTGCTCCCCTGCTCCCAGCCCCAGCATGCAGGAACTAGGCTGTCACCCCCTCACCTCCTGCACCAATTTCAACACCAGGAAAAGTTCTGCCCCACAAGAGCAGCAGTTTAAGGAGCCAGGAGGGGCTCCAAGTGCTCCTTGCCACAGAACAGCAGGAGAGCACCTGCTTCCCTAAGATTTTTCTTAGTTCTGCTGCTGGTGGGGGACTCCAGGAGCTGGTGCTCACCCTCCAGAGGCCTCGGGTACCTTCCTGCTGGTAGATGTCAATGAAGCTGCCAATCATCCCGCCCTGGAACAAGCTGCCCTGAGCCTGCATTCGGATCTGAAAGAAAGGGAAGAGTCAGCAGGAGGACATCAACACCTGTTCTGACACCAGCACCTGCCCACAGGGCAGGGACACCAGGGACAGCAGCTCCACGGAACTCCTGGGAGAAGGAACAGAGCAGCTCAGAGCACACGCTGCTCTCCACATCCCTCTCCCTGCAAACCACACGGACAAGGATGGCAGCAGGCAGGGGGCAGGGACAGCAGCAGGGTGGGGACACAAGGACATGAAGGACAAGGCCTTCCCCCTGAAAGCAGTCCCAGAAGGGGGATCTACACAGGGAGAAGAGTGGGGAAGTTCTCCAGGCTCTCTCTGCCCAGAGCACAGCTACCCTGAGCCAAGGGCACCAAGCAGTCCCCACTGGGCTCTGCTCACTCCACGTAACAGGCAGGCTCTTGGGACAGTGCCAGCACCATGACCAAGGAGACAGGAGCAGCTGGCTGCCACCTGCTCACCTGGCCCAGGTTGGATAACACAGATCCCACCCGTCACCAGGACAAATGTCATGATCCTTGTTGCCCAGAGAAGCCGTGGCTGCTCCATCCCTGGAAGTGTTCCAGGCCAAGTTGGACAGGGTTTGGAGCAGCCTGGTCTAATGGGAGGTGTCCCTGCCCGTGGCAGGAGGTGGAAGGAGATGGTTTTTCATGTCCATCCCAACCCAAACCGTTCCAGAATTCTGTGATCTTTAAGAGCTGTGTTTTTAAACATCTATCAATGACCCTGGGCTTTGGTCCCCATGCATTAAAAAACCCCAAACGAGCAGAACTGGTGGCTCAGGGAGCACTGAGCTGCTCCTCTCACAGGTCCCACAGCCAGCCAGGAGCAGCCCTTACCTTCAGCACATCTGTGGGATTGGCCAGCGCAGAGGAGATGACCCCTGAGACCACCCCACAGATCACATTGATGAGCAACGTTTCATCTGCAACCAAGGAAAGAAGGTCAGACCCTCACAGGAGGGGGCACGGTACAAAGGAACAAGGGCTGGGAACTGCAGAGCAGCTCAGTTCTCAAATCACACAGTGAAGCTGCAGGAGCGGGGCCTGGGCTGGTGCCACAGCCCATGACAGGTCTGTCCCACCTGCCAGGGACAGAAGATGGCAGCTGAAACACTCAGCAATGAACTCTCAGAGGGTCTGACTGATGAGAAGGAAAATCCTGGGACACGTGGAAATTGTGAACAATTATCTGAGATTTCTCATTGCAGGGATGAGCCAGGACAGAGGAAGACAGAGAGGGAGAACCCAGCATTTCCCCAGGATTTTCCCCTGGATTTGCCTACAGGCAGCCACCTGGAGCCAGCTGAGGATCAAGAACAGGCAGGGAGTTAGCTGAGATTAGTGCCAGGGAATAACCCCAGATTCCAGGCCCAGTATTAGGATGATAGTTACATTGGGAAAACACACAGGCCTTTGCTGGTACTGACCACAACACTTCCCAGAGGACACCAGGCCACTGGCTGCCCCAGGCCTGTAGGGAGACAAACATTCAGGCATGGAGCTCACAGCTGAAAAGGCTGGAACAGCAAGGGGGGGTGTGGGGCCTGTGTACAAAGACAGAACCAGGCAGGGAGAGGCATCACTGGAGCAGGACAGCAGCCCTGAAAGGACCTCCAGAGTCACAGAATCTCCTGAGATGGAAGGCTTCCACAGGAATTATCCAGTCCAACTCCTGGCCCTGAACAGACACCCCAACAATCCCACCCTGAGCCTGGCAGCAGAGTCCAAACGCTTCTGGAGCTCTGGCAGCCTTGGGGCAGTGCCCATTCCCTGGGGAGCCTGTTCAGTGCCCAGCACCCTTTTGGGAAAAAACCCTTCTCCTGATACCAACCTAAGCCTCCCCTGGCACAGCTTTGTATCGTTAGTGTGCTGCATTTTGCCTGCCCATCCCTGCTTTCCCAGGCTGGAACAGCGTTACACCATTCCCTCATATCACAGCAGGG
This sequence comes from Promerops cafer, assembly GCA_013398275.1. Lineage (NCBI taxonomy): Eukaryota > Metazoa > Chordata > Aves > Passeriformes > Nectariniidae > Promerops > Promerops cafer. The sequence goes on along the minus strand of VZSE01009976.1, from coordinate 54,423 downwards.
ATGAAAATCTCACCTGCAGATCTCGGAGCTCCCTCAGGGAACATCCACCAGACTCCTGCTGCTCCACTCCCCAGGCAGGAGCTGCAGAGGGCACAGGTCAAGGGCACTGGTGGGACCTCACCTTTACAGTCAGGGCCAAAGCTACAGAGCTGGGCTGCACAATTCCTGTCCAGAATGTGCTTGGCTGTGCCAGGGGAGGCTCAAGTTGGACATCAGGAGGAATCTCTTCATGGAAAGGGTGGTCAGGCATTGGCAGAGGCTGCCCAGGGAGGTCTGGAGTCCCCATCCCTGGAGGTGTCTGAGGAAGGCCTGGATGTGGGTAAGGGACCACAGGCAGTGCAGAGCACAGTGAGGTTCCCATCGGGACTGAATCCAATCCCTGCTCTCACTGGCAAACAAAACCACAGCACCCAGTAATGGAGCTCCATTCCTGTGGGAATCTTGGGGTGGGAAGGACAGAGCAAGGAACCAGCAAAACACAGAGCCCAGAGTGTGAGGTGGGGGAGCTGGGAGGTGCCCATGCTGCCCTCCCCCAACACCGACCTTCCATGCGATCCACGAAGAGCCGCTTCAGGCTCTGGTAGATCCCGATCTTGATGGTGCCATAGGACGCCTGTCTCAGCAGTGCCGGCGCGATCCTGAGGGGGAGCGGACCCTGAGCACCCCTGCGGGCCAGCCAGGGCCACTCCCCACTCACCCTCCAACTGCCGGGGCCAGGCACGACCCCGGTGGGGCCCCGAGAAATGCAGCCCTGCCCGGGATAACCCTGCATTGCCCCACGCACCCTAGTGCCAGGGGACGGCACCCACGCAGCCCTGGCCTTCCTCCCCGCCTCGGGAACACCGGGAGACTCCGCCCAGGGGGTCAAGGCAGGGAGGGATCCAGGGGGCCGCAGCAGCGTGCAGGAAATGTGGGGGCCGGGATGGGAAGGGAGCGGGGGGATGCCGTGACAGAAGGTGGAAGAGGGGACCCGGGCTGGGGAAGGGGTGCCGGGACAGAAACAGGGCCGGGGTAGGCGGAGGGGAAGAACCCGCGATGGGTGGGGGAGACCCGGGGAAGGCAGAGGGAGATGCCGGGGTGGGGGAGAGGTCCCGGGGTGGGCAGTGGGAGGATGCCAGGATGGAGGGGGAACCTGGTGGGGCGAACATGACAGACGGGGCGATGCTGCGGCCGAAGAGGGAGCCCAGCACGGTCTGCGGGAGCTCCTGAGCCAGACGGGAAGGACCCGGGGCAGGCACCGGGGAGGCCCGGATGGGTGCAAGGAGGTGCCGGGCCGGGCGGAGGACCCATGGCGGATGGGTGAGTGGGTGTCGCAGTACGGATGGATGGGGTGCCTGGGGAACCGGGACCCGCTGCCGATGGGCCCCGGCCCCGGTGCTCACCCCGAGTACAGGGCTCGTCCGCCCTCCTCGCGGCAGATGCGGAAGAGCGCGTGGAACATGCCCCGGTACCGCACCTCGCGGAACCGCGCGTCGGTGCTCTGCCCCTGCACCTGCAGGCGCGTCTTGGTGAGGTCCACGGGGAACGTGCCTGCGGGGACAGCGGGGACACCGGCCTCAGCGCCCGCCGCTACATGCAGCGCTCCCGCCCAGCCCCGGTCCCGTCCGGCCCCTGCGCCTCACCGAACTCGGCCACGATGGAGGCGAGCCCGCCATACACGAAGGGTTTCCAGTTGAGCGCGGACATGGCATGGCGGGCGGGCACCGCCGTGCGCGCCGCCGCTACCGGGCCGGGACCGGAACCGGAACCGTGACCGAAACCGGGCTCTGCACCGCCGCGCCGCGCGCGCCCCCTGCCGGCCCCGGCGGCACCCGCAGGGGCGGCACCCCCGCTCGGGCGTCTCCGGGAGCCGTACCGGCTGCTCCGGCGGGGAAACTCCCGGGACCGGCGCGGACACGGACTGGAGGGATGACTCGTAGGCACCAAATCCAGCTAAAGCCCCTCCCTTCCCCCTGTCCCGCTCCAGCGGAACCCCCCACTCCAGCGCTCCCGGTTTTCCAGCCAAATAAGCCTAAAATCAGCATAACAGATGACACCTCCTCCCTGGCCCACGGACAGGAACACTGCTCCCGGGACCAGCTTCTCCCTACAGGAACTTTTATTAAGAAACCTTTAGACAAATCCATGATAAATCACCCCAACACAGTGATGCAAGCCCTCTGGATACATCATAAAATCCAGAAGATGGTGGGTGGGCACAGGGCCCAAACCTGGCCCAGGAGGCCACACAAGACACCCAGCAGCCTCTGACCCCAGTGCAAGAGGGGGACACTGTCCCAGGGATTTAGGGAAGGGGAGCATCCTGCTGCACCCAGCCTTCACTGCTTTACACCCTCCCCGGTCAAAGGACAAACCCCTGTCCCAGCCAGCAGCACAGACACTGTGGAGACCCCTGGCCCAGGGTGGGATGAGAGGCAAGGGGAAGCTCCCAGGTGAAAGGTTGAGCCGTGGCATCCCAGGAGCTTGAAGCAGGTTTGGGCAGGTTCAGGGCCTCCCTCACCCCAAACGCTCACCCAGAGCTCAGCAGCGGCCAGAGTCTCTGCCAGAGCCCCGCTCCCTGTGCCTGGAACGGGGCTCCCGAGATCTGCCCCCCCTGGGGGACACGTCTTGCCGAGTGCTGTGCCCATCACCCCTCCTGCCCGCCTCCTCCCAGGAGCCGCTCTGGCCCCTCTGCTCGTGGCAGTTCTTGTCCCCGCTCCTGTCCGAGTGCCGCTGGTGCCACCGCTGCTCCTCATCCCGCTGCGTCCTGCTCCCGGTGCTCCTGTCGGAGCTCCCGCCGGCGTAGCGCTCGTACCCGGGGTCCTCCTTCTCCTTCTTGATCTTGATCCTGGGATGGGGCTCCTCCACGCTCACCCGCTTCCCAGCTTGCGGGCTTGACTTTGACCGTTCTGCTTTGCTCCGCTGCTTCTCTGGAATTAGGGTTCACATTTCGGGATGGGCCAAACTCCAGGAGCACCTTGCTCCCCATGGCTCCTCTGGCACCATCCCAACTCCCCTTCCACTACAAATTCTCCCCCTCCACCCAATTTCCTAGCCTGCTTTCCTCCCCTGGGAAATCCCAGTCCACTTTCAATTACAACTTTTTCTCCTCCAGCTGCAACCATCCCACTTCTCTCTTTGACACTCACATCGTGTTCTTCCCAGCAAGGCTGGGCATTTCCACACCACTTGGAATGCTGAGAACTTCCCTTTCATTCCCCTTCCTCGGTAATATTGATTGTCTCTGTGGAAATTACCTCTCCAGACCTGAGGACTCTTCCCTCTTGGCTCTCCTTCTCCCTCATTTTTGAGCATCTCCTCAGCACTCTGTAGAAACACCTTGTCCCCACCCTCATTTTGTGCCCATTTTTCTTCCTCCAACCTCCTCTCCACACAGACTCCAGCCCTCAAACCTTACCATGGGCACGCCCACCTGGGATCCAGCCTGCCAGGAGCACTCCTCACCTTTCTGCTTTTTCACGGGCACATCCTCATCCTCAGACGGGGAGTCGGACGAGGTGTGAGGTGGCGTTTTGACCCCGCAGCCCTTGGCATGGAGAGCTCTCGTCACGTCATCCCAGTCCTCTGACTCCTTGGGGGGCCGGTAGTTGGCCACGTGGTCCACACGGATGGTCCGTCCCTTGATCTGCGGGGCCGGGCTGTCACGGGCAGCTCCTGGCTCCCAGGGCCACTGCCGACGTGAGTCACGGCAGCACCTGAGCTCCACTCACCTTGATCCCATTGAAGTTATCCACAGCCAGGATGGTGCTTCTCTGGTCCTCATAGCACAGGAAGCAGAAGCCCTTGGACTTCCCTGTTTTCTTGTCCCGCACGAGGTTGATGTTGACGACCTCGCCGTACCTGTGACACACGCACCATCGGCACCCGCGGCAGCGCCCGCGGCGGCGGGGCCGGGGCTGCGGCACTTACTGCGAGAACACGCAGATGACATCACCCTCCGTCAGCTCGTAGTGCAGCCCGCCTGCGGGGAGACGGGAGGCAAGGAACGGGTCAACAGCACGGGCACGGGCACCGGCTCCCGCCCCTAGCCCGGTCCGTACCCACAAAGATCCAAGCGCTGTCCTTGTACTCCGCATGCCACGACACCGCCTCCTGCACGCCCAGCTCCGCCTCCCGCGCGTTCAGCTCATTGATCAGCTTCACCTTCGTCAAGGGGCTGTAGGCGAGGCACCGTCAGCACCGGCAGCGGCGGGACAGGGACAGGGACAAGGCCCGGCCCGGCCCGGCCTGACCTGGCCTTCCCCCCACACACCCCCCCATACCTACTTCATGGCGGCGGCAGCGCGCACTGCGCCTGCGCGCGGCACCGCCCCGCCCCGAGCCGAGGCAGACGTAGCCGATAGCCGCCGAGTCGACCGATTATGGCCGAGTGAGGACGAGAGTAGCCGAGTCGGGCCGATTGTAACCGAGTAAGGCCAATAATTACCGAGACAGCCCGAGCATGACCGAACAGGGTGGATTGTAGCCGATTCGGACCGATTGTAGCCGAGCGCTACACACCGAACCGGACGTTTGCGGCCGAGCCGGGCCGATTACAGCCGAATGGGCGATTGTAACTGAGCTCTGCACGCCGAACCGGACCGATTGTAGCCGAGCCCAGCCGAGCCCAGCCGATCACAGCCGATTACGGCCGACCGGGCGGAGGCGCAAAGTAAGAGTCGGAGCGCAGGGGGCTCAGAGCCTTTATTGGGGTCTGGGCGGGTCCCGCTCAGCACGGGCAGGACGCTTTCCCGCTGGCCTCGTCCAGCCGCCGGGGGTGCGGCTGGGGCTGCGGCCAGCCCTCCGTGTCCCGGCAGGGCAGCGAGCGCTGCGCCTTCAGCCGGCACACCAGGCACATGAAAATCGCGTCCACGTTCTGGCTCTCCTGTGGGTCCTTGGCCGAGGTCTCAAACAAAAGCATGTTGTGAGCGTCAGCGAACTTGAGGGCCAGGCTGGATGGCACCTGGATCAGGTCTTTCAAGTCACACTTGTTCCCCACGAGCACCCTGGGGACGAGCGGGGACACCGCGTGCCCGTTGCACTCCTCGATCCATGTCTTGAGGTTGGTGAAGGAGCTCATCTTGGTCACGTCGTACACGAAGACCACGGCGTGCACGTTGCGGTAGTAGTGCTCCACCATGCTCTTCCGAAACCTCTCCTGGCCAGCCGTGTCCCACACTTGCACCTGGGAAGAGAAGCAGACAAGAAAAGACACTACAGGAGTGTGGAGCATGGCCCTGGCAGGGCCATGGGGAAGGGGGCTGCAGGAGGGCTTCCTGCTGTCCAGCTTTCAGAGAGTCCCAGCATGGTTTGGACTGGAAGGGAACTTAAAGATCATCCAATCTAACCCCCTGCCACGGGCAGGGACACCTTCCACTCTCCCAGGCTGCTCCAAGCCCTCCCCAACCTTGGACACTCCAGGGATCCAGGGGCAGCCACAGCTTCTCTGAGCAGCCTGTGCCAGGGCCTCCCCATCCTCACAGCCAAGAATTTCTTCCCAATATCCAATCTAAACCTGCCCTCTTTCAGTTTAAGGCCATTGTCCTGTCTCTCCAGCCCTTGTCCCAAGTCCCTCTCCAGCTCTCTTGGAGCCCTTTTAGGCACTGGAAGGGGATCTAAGGTCTCCCCCGAGCCTTCTCCAGGCTGAACAACCCCTGCTCTCCCAGCCTGACTTCAGAGCAGAGGGGCTGCAGCCCTCAGAGCGTCTTTGCAGCCTCCTCTGGATTCATTCCAACAGATCCATGTCTATTTGTGCACCAAATCCTACGCCGTGAATGAAAGCGCTGACGATTTCACAGAGGAAAAGAGAAAATGAGGAGTGGGAGCCACCCTTTGTGTAGGAGCACAGTGGGAGGGCCAGGAGCTCTGTGGGGATGGGTGAGGAGCCAACAGATCTCATGGGGGAGGATTAAAGAACAGAACATCACAGGTGACATTGTAGGGGGTCTCTTCTACAGACCACCTGGCCAGGAAGAGCAAGCAGATGAGGTGCTCTGTGGACAGTGAGAGGCAGCCTTGTGTTTGCAGCCTCTGGTTCTCGCAGACAACTTCAGCCACCACAAGATCTCATGGAAGGACAGCACAGCAGGGCACAGGCAATCCAGAACATTCCAGGACACCATCGATGACAACTGCCTGGCCCATGTGACAGAGATGCCAGGAGGCCTCTGGGCTGGATGAGCAGACAGTGAGGTGGATTGGGAACTGGCTGAAGGTCTGGGCCTAGATGGTGCTGGTCAGTGACACCAAGTCTGGTTGAACACTGGTAACCAGCAGTGTGCCCCAGGGGGTCAGTCTGGGTTCTCCTGGTAATGTTTTGTAGCCTGGAAGTGGCAATTTCCAAGTTAATCCAAATTGCCCTGTACCCATGGAGACAGTACCTGCCTCAGAGTCTTTCCAACTGAAAAGCAAAGCAGAGCTGCTGCTCAGTCCTTTCAGGGCCAGTCTCTCCCAGGCAGAGCAAGAGAAGGAGAGTCCCTGTCCCACCTCTCACCTCCTCTACATATCCCAAGAAAAGGCCAGTTTGCTCCACTGCCTCCCACTCCTGCCCACTGGAGCTCAAATAATATCCAAAGGTAGAAAACCTGGCAACATTTTCTGGATAGTGGCAGCAAACAGGCTCCATGCCAGCCTGCACCACAGCTCGCACCAGCACGGCTCCGTGGGGCTGGACAGAGCTGGGGAGGGCAGGGAGAATGAGCACCTCTAAAGGAGAGAGGGGGAAAAACGTTCATGGACAGCCTAGAAGCACAGCTAAAGCTCTCACCCACCAACACAAGCTCTGCTTTCATTGTGAGTTCAACTTTTGATCAGCCATCTGTCAGTACAGCAGCGATGTTTGTTCTTCCAGCACCAGCTTCAGGCACTGTGGGAGCTGATCCCCACAGCTGGGCCAGCCAAGCTCCACCACAAACTCTGCTCCCAGGTGGTTTCCTACCAGTGGCAGATTTGCTCTGACACCCCCAGCCAGAGCTCTCCAGGTCTGGGTTAATCATTCTTTACAGGTGTCACACCAGCCTTCATAAGCAAATTCATCCTGCTGCAATTGCAGTTCCAGGTGCAGCTGGGAGCAGGTTCCAGCACTGCTGCTGCCACTGGCCCATGTGAGCTCTCAGCCTTCCAGTGTGGCTGCTGCCAGCCCGCCACCCTCTGCCTCCCCAGACCCTCTGGCAGTGGCACAGAGTTCTGTCCCCCATCCCACTGCAGCTCTACCCCTCTGCTGGTCCAGTGTCCGGAGCTGGAGCCACCCCAATGCTGTGAGGATCCAGCTGTGCCCATGGAAAGAGTGGTGGTGACTCACCCCGAGCCATCACTTCTGATCTCCGCAGGCTCAAGCCAACCCCAGAAATAGTGACAAGGCAGCAGGGACTGGTCCAGGGGCATCTCTGCAACACCGGGACGACAATTCTTCCCAGCCCCTGTTCCCTCCCTCCAACTGGGATGAAAGGAAAAGCACCCAGGAGGGGTTTGGCCAGAGGCAGGGATGGGGACCGGCTGCTATCGCTGCTGGGGCTGCTGCCGGCTAGATCGGGGCCGCTGCGGGGCCCACCGGGAGCAGAGCGGGGCTCACGGAGGATAGAGCGGGGCCCACTGGAACCGGTGTGGAACCCACAGAGGGCGGAGCGAGGCCCACCAGGGCCGGTGTAGGACCCACCGGGGCCTGAGCGGGGCCCTCCGGGGCCGATGTCAGCAAGCCCGGAGCCGGTGCGGGGCCCACCTTGATGCGCTCCCCCTCGATCTCCACCGTCTTCTCGCGGAAGTCCACGCCGATGGTGGCCTCGGTCTTGCCGGGGAAGGTGCCCCCGCAGAAGCGGAAGGTCAGGCACGTCTTGCCCACGTTGGAGTCTCCGATCACGATGATTTTGAAGATGCGGGTCGGCACGTAGGGCTCCAGCGCGGGGTCGGGGCCCGGCGGTCGCCCACCGCTGCCGCCC
>VZSE01009976.1:7508-41109 GCA_013398275.1 Promerops cafer | reverse complement strand
GGGAGCGCGGTTTGCGGAGGGCACCGGGCCGGGCGGCCATCCCGCGGGATCGGTGCGGGCACGGCCGCGCCCGCGGCGCTGCGGGAGGGGGCGCGGGCGGCAGAGGTGCGGATGCTTCGGGAACGTGTTTGGGACAGCGTGAGTGACCCGAAGCTGGCGGGGACCTTGGTCGCTTTTCGGGTGCTGCTGGCTTTGCTGCGGTTTTTGTCACAAATAAGTGCCTTCAGGCAGGGGTGAGGCGGGTTTTGCTCTCACCGGGCGGGAAGTGGGGATGGAGAGAGCCCAAACCTCTCCCGGGAGCATCAGCCGTGCTGGGAGCCGCGCTCGGAGTCGTCCCCGCCATCGCTCCATTCAGGGATGAACTGGGGCGGCCGCTGGCTGTGATTTGGTGATGGAGAAATAAGACGCTGTGCAGCGGCTCAGCCCCGGGTGCTCCCCGTCCGGCTGGCGCGGCGAGGTGCCTGCCCCCGGATCTGCTCATTTCCACCGGGGATGCCCTTTTCGCCAGCAAAACCCCGTTCCTTGCTGGTGGTTTATCCCGGTGGAACGAGCTGTGTGAGCAGAGGGAGTTTGGTGCCGGCATACCCATCCCTGCTGCCCGCCCTGGCCTGGTCAGCTGAGGCTCTGCTTGCTTTTGCTGGAGCCGGGTGCATCCTCGGACAGGAGAGGCCTGGAGAAGGTGTTGGAACCACCAATACCCACCTCTGTGCTCGGCCAGCCCAGTGTGGCTGGAGGCTCCAGCTGCAGGTAGCCTTTCCAGCTGCCTGGAGATGCTGCTGCTATCAGTTAGTTCAGTTACCCCTTGATCTTACAGATATTTTGGTCTCCACAGCTGCCCACAGCACACTGTTGTGGCTCAGGATAATGCCCCGCGGTCGCTCAGATGTGGGGCTGGGTTTTCCAAACAAGGAATTTGTTTGGGTTCAGAACGTGACTTAGTCTCTAAATTTCCAGACTTACCTTTGTATTGACAGTGTTTTTGTGTTGTTTCTCCAATAAATTGTGTTCCTTAGGCATGTTGTTGCAGCGCTGGAATGTGCCCCCAGACCTGCAGCTGAGCAGACAAGTGGCTAGCACAGGCGTGCCTGGGCAAAAGGGCAGTAATTCGGTTTTTGTCCTTATTGTGGGCTTGTCCACCTTAGGAGCAGGTGCCTATGTAAGTAGAAAGGTGGTTCCTGGGAAGAAGCTGCAGTCCATCTCTCCTGTCGAGCATTTGCTGTACTCCAGCTCTCTTTACTCAGCTTTTGATCTCTGTAGCTTTATCTCTGTTTCCTCCTTCAGAAAACTTCACGGGGAGCTAAATGGAAAGTAACTTCTTATGATTACTTGGGTTTTAACTGTAATTTCAGTTACCTTTTAAGTTTTTTTACCTTAAAGGCACTCTTGGGTCTTTTTGTTATGACCAGCCACAGCTCTGTCTGTTGTCTTGTATGGGACAAACAATTCCTTTCCAAATCTCAGTTCAGAACATTTCTTTAACTTGTGTAAGTATACCAAATCAACCCTCAGCTGGGGAGCATTTATGTTCTACTTGAAAAGAATAAAGGTCTGCAGCCTCTCTGAAAGAGTAAATGACATTCCCAGAGAGCTGAAGAGTATCAGCATTGCCTGGGAGTGGATAGATCCCAAGTTTACACCACACAAATCTTTGTTTCCAGGCTCTTTCTCTAGGAGGATCAGATTCATTAAAAGTTCCAAATCCCAGTTTTCTCCTAAGGAAGCTCCTGAGAAAGGGAAAAAAAAAAAATTCAAAACAGTGCATGGAAGAAAAATACTTTCCTCTTTCCTTTAAATATAATTCTTTCTTGTGCCCTGCTGCCCATTTTTTTTGGCAGACAAGGTAGCTGAAATTACAAAGCGCACTCTGCTTTTCCCAAGACCTGTTTAATCAAGAATCCTTCCTAATATTCAGCTCTTTCCCTCTTCTCTTCCATTGCCTGTCTTCCCCTGCAGTTTTGCAATGCCATCAGCTAAGATGCCCTTCTAGATCCCTGACGTCTTCAGGTGTTCCTGGCAAAGCTGGCAGCAACCTCTTGTTATACTTAATAGTGGGAGGAACAGTCACTGGGACAGGAGCTTATGTAAGATGCTTCACTAAAGGTGTTTGTGGGGTGGGAGGGTGGAGGGGGGGCACCTGTCTGTACCTCCCACCCTGTTGCCCTTCACTTCCAGCCCTCTTTGTGCTCCCTGGCCTCAGGTACTTAATTTTCAAGGGACATTGCCAAATAATTTAAGGTTAAAAATTGACTATTCTCAGGTGGTGCAGTTCTTAGTGGAGAAACCTGCCTTAGAATTAACCTGTCCACATTAACAAAATCTAAACTCAAACTGGCCATCTTTGGTTTGTGACTTTGTAAGGGCACAAATTATTAATTAGGGCACCTCTCCTGATATCAGTAATGTTGGCATGCAGAAAAGGAAATAATACCTGAATATAAGTGTGCAAAAGGCAAGGCAAGAAAACTTGTCTAACTTGGTGATTTCCTCAGGGAAGAGCACTGAAACATCACCCCATGTCCTGGCAAAGTATAGCTCTGCTTCTGACTAGAAAGAACTTGACATTGTCCCATTGGAAATATTTATCCTCAAGGCCTTATCCGATGTTTTTGCCTGTGCATAACAGTGTTTTTTCCTAAAGGATCGGATTTAATTTGCTGTATGCTGCCCTTTGGACTCGCTTAAAACCTTCCTGATTCTGCTTGTAAAAGCAGAGGTGGTTTGTTAACCTTGGCTTTTCTGTCTTTGAGCAAAAGGCTTTAAAAATACCTTTATCTTAATTCTTCTAAACACCAACAAGTTCTTGTTTTCTAATTTCTGACATTTCTCCAGTTCCCTGGACAGGCTTTTGTCCTGTGCTCTTTTTTGTGCCTGGCATTAAATTTCTCCATTCTTGTTTGAAACTATTTGCTATAAAACACCACCTTGTGAGGATTGGCAAATGAAATTTGATGTCATGCACGTGACAGAGATTATTAGCAAGGCTGGGTTTTGCCTCAAAGAAAGGTTTGCTTCCCTCTAATATTTTTACCTTTGGGAAAAAATACTGGACTCTGACCTGCTCCCAGCACTCCCAGTGTCTTCAGCTCGGTCCATTACCAGTTTTTCTTGGAAGGTAACATGATGTAAGAGATGTTCCCTCCTTGCCTGTACCAGTAAATTGTATGTGCATGCTCTGCTTATGCTGTACCCGAGTTTCCCAGTCAAATAAACAGGTCAGCATTCAGCTGGAAGAGATTCCATGTCCAAGGGCCAGTGTCTGGAGCAGCCCCTCTCCTGTGGCTCAAGGCCCTACTAATGTCAGGGGTGTCCTGCCACCACTGTGCCTAGAGAAAGCCAGCCAGATGGTTGGCTCTGCCCAGCTGCTCTGGGCTTTGGAAGATGGGAGATGCTTTTTCTTTGGATTTGTTTTCTGTTTCTGCAGTCCTGTGTTGTGTCGTGGCCCAGCTTGCATGTGGCCTTGGGGCTGGTTTGGCTGCATTTCCTTCATTGGAGCTGGTACACCTTGGAACAGGTGTGCAGCCAAACACCTGCAGGAAGGTTCATTGCTTCTGGGAAGCAGCCAGACATCCAAGGCTCATCACACCAGGTGGAGCAGGTCATTTTCTGAGCAAGTTCCCAATGGGCACCTTGTCCAGGGAGGTGCATTTTGCCCCACGTGTTGTCAGCGGCTTTTCCAGCACATGGGATGGACAAAAGCCTGTCAGGGGCAGCAGCAGGATGGTGCCTTGGTGCTGTAAGGTGTACTAGGTGAGTGTGTCCTGTCTGTCTGCAGGTGTACAAAACAGTGCAGGAGAGCAAAGAGCGATACGCCAGCCGGCTCGCGAGGATAACCAAGCGGTCCCAAGACAATGAGTCCTCTGCCTCAGGTGGGTACCAGCCTGCCAGGCTGGGGGTTGGCTCTGTTCTTCATGAGCTTGAGGCCTCCAAAACAAACAGAACAGAGCCTCTCTGGAACCACAGATGTGCCTCTGGAGGATTGCACCTCTCGGTGTGTGCCGTTGTTTCGAATTCCCATCCAAGGCCAGGTTGGACAGAGCTTGGAGCAGCCTGGTCTAGTGGAAGGTGTCCCTGCCCATGGCAGGGAGTGGAACTGGATGAGCTTTGTCTCTCCCAACCCAACCCATTCTGGGATTGTGTTGTTCTGTGACTTCCCAGCACAGAAGACAGTGCTGGCTCCATGACCCAGAACAGGCTGTTTTACAGACCATCCTGAGGATGAAGTAGGATGTCTCCTGGGGCTGATTTCTGTCATTTTCTCCTTCTGTGGTAAAAAGAAAAGAGTGAGCCCTGCTTCTGGGTTTTACCTTTGCACAGTCTGGCAAGGACAGTGATTCCAGAGGGCTTCTTTCCCTGGCTGGTGGAGAGCCTGTTCATCCTGGAGTCAGCCCTGAACTGCAGCTCCCAAACTACAGCCTGTGCTTCGTTGACTTAAGCCATGTCTTTCTTCCCTTTCAGGTGCAGATGCTGCTCCTCAGGGCACAGCAGGTAAGTTCTGGTGCTAATACTGAACTGCCTGGTTTGTCCCTGCCCACAGATTAACTGCGTGTGTCTCAGCAACAGGACCTGCTTGTGGGAGGAGGTGCCTTCTGCAGGAATTCAAAAGTTGTCTCCTTGAACAAAATTACCGAAAAATGTGCCTTGGCCTTTTGGGGAACTTCTCTTTCTTATACACTGTTCACTGGTTGGCCAGTGCAGAGTTTTGGGCTTGCTTAGAAAAACCAGTTTGCTGAAATCTGACTGATTCCTGCAGGGAGCAGCTTTGGGGGAAGCAGCAGCGGGGTTCTTGGGAAGGATACTGGGGCAGAAAGAGGACAACTTCCAAAGGAAGTCTGGATGTGAAGGCCCCTGATGACATACTCTGTGCCCTGGGGCTGGGCCACGTGCCTGTATTTGCAGTAAGTTGTCCCATCTGTCACCTGCAGCTCCGGGCACTCCTCCCAAGGTCCCATCCCACGTCCCTTTCCTGCTCATTGGGGGAGGAACTGCTGCTTTCGCTGCTGCCAGATCCATCCGGGCTCGCGACCCTGGAGCGCGGGTAAGAGCTGTCCTGCTCCTCTGTATGTGCTCCCTTCTGCCTGCTCTCGCTCCAGCTGATGTGTTTCCTGGCCAATTAAAGGTGCTGATTGTGTCTGAAGATCCTGCCCTGCCCTACATGCGTCCTCCCCTTTCCAAAGAGCTGTGGTTTTCCGATGATCCCAACGTGACAGAGACGTTGCGGTTCAAGCAGTGGAACGGCAAGGAGAGGAGGTACGTGGCACTGCAGGGGACAGGGCAAAGGAAGTGGTTAGTGACAAGGTGACAACGACCAAACTGTTCTTGGGAGAGAACCACCAGCCAGTGGAGCACTGAGGGGCAGGGAAGGGTGTGTCGGTGCTGGCAGGGGTTGAGGAATTCTGCTTCCCACCAGAGCTCGCTCAGTACTCGATACCTCTTGAACTGTGCTGTGATTCACCTTAGACATGTCCCTCTGTGGGCAGGAGTCCTGGGAAATAAGTTAATAAAGGTGAAGCTTCACAGGTTAGAGCAGAGGTCCAGGGACACGGGGTCACACTTGATTTTTGTGACTTCTGTGAGTAAGCCTTACTTGGTGGTTGCACTTTATGTTTTCCAACCTGACCAATGCTATGATTCCGTGATCCAAACCCTCGAACTTCAGCAGTGTGAAGACCCTAATTCTTAAAAATAGATAAGTAATCGTGGAGCTTCTTATGGATGCACAGAGCTGTCTTTGTCTCATTGGAGTTGCTGAACAGCTGGATTTCTGATATCCCAGAGCAAGGGGAACCTGTTTGATAATGGAGCTTTTCTCAGTATCTATTTCCAGCCACCGTCTTTCTACGTGCCTGTTGAGGACCTGCCTTCTGTGGAAAATGGTGGGGTGGCAGTTCTGCCTGGCAAGAAGGTGAGTACAGCACTGGCTGTTGTTCCTGCAGCTTTTCCTGAGCAGAACCTGCACTCTACCTGGTATTGAACCAGTGGAGTTGGAGGGAGAGTTAGCTGGGAAGGGGAATTTGGGTAAGTTTGGGAAAAATGTGATGGAGCAGAGATTATGCTAATCTGAAGTGAAGTTTGAAAGCAGGAGAAGCCAAGAGGAATAGCAGTGAGCTGAGGGAAGATGATGAGGAAGAGAAAAGCATAGGTTTGGAGTCTGGGCATGGGACAAAAATATGTAGACCTCAGAGATAGGGTGTGACAAGTGGGAACTGGGCTGTGTGGGCTGGAGGGTGAGGTGAGGAGAGCACAGAGATTGACATAGTGGGTGATGAGATGAGCAGGAGCACTGTGCCAGAGCAGCAGGAAGGTGGAGAAATTTATGGTGAACCTTCTAAAATATTTATATCCTCAGTTGTTTGTATGTTGCTATGATAAATGCCAGTGATTCCTCTTCCTGCTGAGCTGTGCTGTGTCTGAGCCCATTTCACACTCAGACCCTGGGAAGATCAACCTGAGTTATGGTGACTCCCAAAGAAATTGTCTCAATTCCCACTTCCAGTCCTCTCACTTCCCCACTCCTGCCCCCACCCTAAACCTAAGGGTGGGAGAATGTTAATTCCAAGTTTGTAACTCTGCTCAGTAGTCCATGAAGTGAAGAGCTCGAGCTCAGCTGGGTTCATCTTGCAGGTTGTGCACATGGATGTCAGAGGGAACACGGTGAAGCTCAGTGATGGGACCCAGATATCCTACGACAAATGTCTCATTGCCACTGGTAAGTGCTGTGTTTTTTCTCTTGTTCCTGGTCTTGTGCCAGGCTTTTTATTTCGGTGACATTTAGCTAGAGATAAATTCTCTAGAGTACCTCCCCTGTGGAGCCAAGCTGGGAGAGGTGGGGGAGTCCAGCCTGGAAAAGAGAAGGCTTTCAGGAGATCCTTGAACCTTCCAGTGCCTAAAGGGGCTCCAAGAGAGCTGGAGAGGGACTTTGGACAAGGGGGACTTTGGAGTGACAGGACAATGGGGAAATGCCAGAGGGCAGGGTTAGATGGGATACTGGGAAGGAATTCTTCCTGGGCACGGGTTGCCCAGAAAAACTGTGGCTGCCCCTGGATCCCTGCAAGTGTCCAAGGTCAGGCTGGATGGGGCTTGGAGCAGCCTGGGATAGTGGAAGGTGTCCCTGTCCATGGCAGGGGGTGGAACCGGATCAGCTTTAAGGCTCCTTCCAACCCAAACCATTCCATGATTCTTTGGTTCTGTTTGAGAAGAAGTCTCTGCAGTGCCAAACATGATGTAGAGCAGTCACATGAAGGACAGTTGTGCAGACAGCCAGGCTGGGTTTTTCACCTGCCTTGCCTCATCAGATTTTCTGGGAAGTTCAGGCAGAAACAGGGATACTGGGATATTCCCATACTGGAACAGTTTGGGAAGCACAGTTGAGATCCGAGACAGCTTTGCACTGTCTGGATATCCAGTGTCATGGCTGTGGTGTCATTGGTCTCCCTTCTGTCCTCGTTGTGCCCAGGGGGATCCCCAAGGAACCTGCCTGCCATCGAAAGAGCAGGGAAGGACGTGCAGAAAAGGCTGACCCTGTTCCGAAAGGTAACCTCCAGGTGCTGCCAGCCCCAGTGAGGCTGCATAAATCAGAGCCATTTGCCACTCTTTTCAGTTTTTAAACTCTTCTGCTTTGGGTCAAAACGGTCCTGCCTTGGCACTGCTGCCCTCAGATGGTGCCCAGGAATCCACTGCCTGCTTATTCTTTTTCCCAGGCAGGAAACCAGGGTAGAGTCTGCTCAGCCACTCACCTTGTTGCCTCAGCCTGAGAGCTGTAACAGTGTGTGGGACTATGCAGTTTAGGTATTTTTTAAAATTTTCTCTCCTGTGTGACTTTGCTGCACCTTCCAAAGCGAATAAAAGCCATTGAATGTGACCAAAATGCTTTCTGCTGCTCTTCCTGTTAGAGAGGATTGGAAATGGGGGTAAATGTTCTTTCAGATCGAGGACTTCCGAAGGCTGGAGAAGATTTCCAGGGAAGTCAAGTCCATCACAATTATTGGTGGTGGTTTCCTCGGCAGCGAGCTGGCCTGTGCTCTGGGAAGGAGAGGTGAGTGTGTGTCCCCAGCTGTGACAGGCACTGAGTGGCAGCAGCCTCACATTAGAAACTTCTTTTCAGTCTCCAGCTGCTCCGTTTTTGCAGAGACTCTGTGTTTGCTTAAAGGAAACAACACACGGGTGTTTTGTTGCATGTGTGGCCAAGGTTTTCCCAGTTTCTCCCTCATTAGCAGCCCCTGACCACAGAGGTGGGAGCTCTGCAGGCCAATGTGAGCTGCAAAGTCATTCCACCCTCTGAAAAATCACATTTGTTCTCTGTGCTCAATGCCACCCTCAAACTATGATTCTGGGGTTGGAACTGGATGATCTTTAAGGTCCCTTCCAACCCAAAGCATTCCCTAATTCTGTGATTTCAAAGAGGTGGTGAGCAGCTGGATTCTAACTGTCAGTGTGTGCATAGGGCCTTTATGGTAATTTTTTGAAGTTTTTGCCAAAATACCAAGCATTTTCCCTAAAAGTCTGTTATGTAGACTTTGCAGGTGTATGTGAAACAGTAGTCAGTCACTTTGTGACTCCTTGGGAGTCAGAACTCCCAGATTTGGAAACTTCTGTCAAGCTCCTTGTGTAAAGTGAAGTGTGTGTGTCCCAACATCTGCTGCTGCTCTTTATCCTGCTGCTCCATGCTTCCCTTCCAGCACGAACCCGGGGCCTGGAGGTGATCCAGCTGTTTCCAGAGAATGGCAACATGGGCAAAGTCCTGCCCGAATACCTGAGCAACTGGACCACGGAGAAAGTCAGAAGAGGTGAAGCTGCTGAGCGGGTTTGGGCTGGTGGCTGCTGGGCAGCTGCTCCTGGGGACATCCAGCTCCCTTCTGTCCCTGGAGCCTTGGGAGGGCTGGGCCCTGCAAAGTGGGAAGTTGCAGTTCAGGTAGTTTGGGCAGCACAGAGCTGCCATGAATCCTGGGCTTCTTGGCAGTTCCTCTGGGAAGGCTGAGCAAACAGGCTGATGTCAGTAAGGCTTTCCTTCCCTTCCCTGTTTCCCTGTGCCCACGCACACACCTGGGTCAGGCCAGGCTGTAGTGTTTAGCTGATAAAGTCAGTAAGATCCAAAATACCTTTTTCCATTTGCTGCATTAAGTGCAAAATAATCCTGTGCATTGGGAAGTGGAGAGGGAGAGAGGGAGGAGGAGTGTCATTGGGGTGTGGATTGCAGGGCCTGATAACCCACAGGTCTGAGTTACTTTCTTTTTTGGAAGCTGCCTTGTTGGACCTCTGGGTCTGGCTGTGGCACAGCAATAGGTAATTGAGTGTCCTTAGTTCCTGAACACCTGTTTTAGGGAATTCTTTTGGATGTGGCCTTGTCATCACATGAGATGTACTTTGGACTGTCATTTAAGCAGCTTTCAGACTTTTTAGCTGGGTTTCTCCTTGTGCTTCCCCCAGAGCTGCACTAGCACATGCAGCAAAGCTCGGGTGGGCTCTGTCTTGGTTCCTCACCTGGCATCTGTCTGCACCAACCACCTGCTAGGTGGGATCTGCCCAGCCCTGAGCAGGCAGTGAGGTGTCCTGTGCTCATTTCCAGAGGGGGTCAATGTCCTGCCCAATGCCGTGGTCAAATCCGTCTCTGTCTCCGGCAACCGGCTGGTGATTAAACTGAAGGACGGCCGGAAGGTAAATGGGAAAGCAGGGAGAGGGCCACGTTTTCAGGGGCACACAGGGAATTAACATCCTAATTATGCATTCCCAAACAGGTGGAGACAGATCATATTGTGGCCGCAGTGGGGCTGGAACCCAATGTGGAACTGGCCAAGTCGGCGGGGCTGGAGGTGGACTCGGACTTCGGGGGGTTCCGGGTGAACGCAGAGCTGCAGGCACGCTCCAACATCTGGGTGGTGAGTGTGGGCACAGCCTCCCACAACATCTGGGTGGTGAGAGTGGGCACGGCCTCCCACAACATCTGGGTGGTGAGTGGGCACAGCCTCCCACAACATCTGGGTGGTGAATGGGCACAGCTCCCCAGCACTGCTGCAGTGGGACCCACGGAGTGTCAGGAGGAGGTGAAGGGGGTGAACAGGAGCGAGTGAGGAGAGCAGTTGTAGCGCAGGCCCAGAGCCTGGTCAGGCGCTGCAGCCACCTTGTTGCCGTGGTAACCACAGCAAGTTTGGAATATTTATGCTGTGTAAGAGGAGTTGGGGTAACCTAAAGATAGCCTGGATCACTCGCTTGCATAAGAGTCCCTTGGTGGGCGTTGAGACTTTGATTCCTCTGGAAAACATACCTCATGCTGGTTTATTTTTCCAAAGATCGGGGAAAAATGCTGAGAAACTGGGAGTTGTGTAGTCCAGGGAGTGGGATGAGGTAGTGGTGGTGTTTGGGGTTTGTCAGAAAAACTCAGTTCCTTGTTCCACTTCTTCTTTTCCTGATGTTTTTTGTTTGGGCACTGGTGGAAGCTTTCCCTGTCACAGTGCTCACGGGATGGTTCTCTCCAAGGCAGGGGATGCTGCCTGCTTTTATGACATCAAACTGGGCCGCAGGCGCGTGGAGCACCACGATCACGCCGTGGTGAGCGGGAGACTGGCTGGAGAAAACATGACAGGAGCTGCAAAGCCCTACTGGCACCAGTCCATGTTCTGGTAACCGTCCTTTCCTCTTTGGGGGTTCCTTGTTTGGCCACATTGCAGGAGATTGGACAAGATACACCTTGGGAAGTGTCTGTTTCCCATGGGGAGTGAAACTACCTCAGCAAACACCTGGTACCCTTCATGTTCCTAAAGCTCAGGGCAGGGGAGGTGTTAGAGCATTTGCTGCTCTGCCCTTACCTCTCTCAAGTGTTTTTCCTTCCTGCAGATCCCACTTTCTCCATGAATGAGTCCCATTCTGCAGAGCAAGGAGCAATACAGAACAGCCCTTTCCTCAGAGCAGACTTATTTACAGGCTGAATTTAGCAGCAGCTTTTCTGTTTTGATTATCTGAAGTTCCCCAGCCCAATCTCTGGGTCTGAGTGTTGCACTTTGCTGAGCTGATGTTTTAGCAGCAAAGCATTGCTGCATCCAGGTGTACCTGAAAAGTTGTTTTCCAGAGAGAGGTATCAGGAAAATGGGCAATTTTGCTATATTTTCCTGAAGTTCTTTTTAAAACAAAATTAATGAAAACAGAAAAACGAAACAAAAAAAAAAAAAGCCCCACAAAAAATTAAAATCCAAAAGGCTGTTAGCTCAGCCCAATTAAAAATCCCAAATCCTATTTGTTAACAGGATTTCAAATATGGGTAAAAGACTTTTAGTTTTCTCAGGGAAATCCCCACAGAAGTAGTTATTTATGACTTGCTGTCACTTACCTGAACTCTTGGTCTGTCCTGCTTGGGGCCCAGAGCATTTCTCACTTCACTTTTAAACAAGAAACATAGAGCCACAGAATCCTTGAGGTTGGGAAAAACTTCAGAGGTCATCAAGTGCAGCTAAGGACACAGAGACAGCCATTTCCCAGGGGTGCTTTCCCCTGGGATGCTCTCAGCCATGACCAGATGCAGGTGGAGGGCTGTGAGTTGCAGCCCCTGTTTGTTGGCAGGTGTCAGGCTGTGCCAGCCCTCACAGAGTGACACTTCCTTCCCCCGTGCTGAAAAGCTGGGAAATGACAGGAATTCCTCATGCATTTTGTCAGCATGCCCAGGATCCTGATCCTCTTGGAGAGAAGGTTGTGTGGAGACCTCACAGCATCTTCCAGTGTCAGAAGGGGCTGGAAGGAAGCCAGAGAGGGACTGGAGTGACAGGACAAAGGAGAGCGGCTCCAAACTGACACAGGGGAAATTTAGGTTCAATATACGGAAGAATATTCCCTCTGAGAGTGATGAGGCCCTGGCACAGGTTGCCCAGAAAAACTGTGGCTGCCCCTGGATCCCTGCAAGTGTCCTGCATGGCCAGGCTGGACATCAGGGCTTGGAGCAGCCTGGGATGGTGGAAGGTGTCCCTGCCCATGGTAGACGAGTGGAATGAAATGGGTTTTGAGGTCCCTTCCAACCCAAATCATTCCATGATCCCTCCTGAGCTCCAGCTCATCACAGCTGCCATGTTACTGGTGTTCCTTGCAGTAACCCCAGTCTGTGCTGGAGGATTCTGGCCAGGGAGGTTGTGTTGTGCATAGATTCATGATTTGTGATGCACCTCAGCATCCTGGGAAACGCTCCAGACACCTGCTACTTACTGGTCCCAAACCACAGCTGCTTTATCTCCTACCAGCAGCCCAGTTCAGATCCAGGTGCCCAGTTCAAGAAGGTGTTAGGGCAAGGTTTTCATCTCTTTAGTATTTTCTAAATGCTCTCCAAAATATTCACTGAATGATTGTCCATGCTGCCAAGCCTGGTGTGGATAACAGCACTGCTAAAAGCTGGGAAACCTCTAGCTGCCTCCCAGGGAGCAGGCCTGAAGGACTTCAGAGTTTTGGTCAGTGAGCTCATTTTTCTGAAGCTTAGGGCTGTGGGCTTGTCACATCTTGACTCCTTGTTCCACCTGTGTGTGCAGAGGAGACTCCGTGTCTCAGTCAGTGTGTCACGCTGGAGTAAGGAGTGGAGCATGGATGGATGGAGCTGCCTTGGATTTGTCTCACTACTGCTCCAAATTACTTTATTCCCACCTCATTCCTAGGAGTGATCTGGGCCCCAACGTGGGGTACGAAGCCATCGGCCTCGTGGACAGCAGTTTGCCCACAGTGGGAGTGTTTGCCAAGGCAACGGCGAAGGACACGCCAAAAAGTGCGACGGAACAGTCAGGTGGGGACTGGGGAGCTCCTGCACGTGCTGGTGTGGGGACCACAGAGTCTCCCTGACCTCTGAGAGCACGAGGAAACAGCAGTCTGCTGTCTCCTTTCTTGAGCAAGCTTTAAAGGCTGGCTTTTATATTAAAATGCAATTAAAACGTTCCTCCAAGGAGGTATCAGGGAACGCCTCTACTGCCATGCAGACTTTCTCAGGGAAGTTTGATCACCTCCATGGCAATAAAATGATCAGTTTGGAGCAACAGAGACTGGATCCAAGCATGTTTATGTTGTATCTGCTGCCTGGAGGAAGCAGACTCTGCTCTCCTTTGCTTTTGGGGGTGGAAGTTGGGGATTGTCGGTGTTGTGCTCCATGTTGGGATTGTTTCATCCTTGTGTTAATGAAACTTAACTTTTGGGGAACACAACTCAAATGGAAACACCTCAGGCTCCTGCAGAACGTGCTCTTGAGTCTGCTCCCATCATCACATGTCCTGCACTGGGTGTGTGACTCCTCCCATTTCTGCCTCAGGGACTGGAATTCGATCTGAGAGTGAAACGGAAGCGGAAGCCTCAGAAGTTCAGATCTCTCAAAGCTCTTCACCAACGCCTCAAGTCCCGAAGCAAGGAGAAGATTACGGCAAAGGTGTCATTTTCTACCTCAGGGATAAAGTCGTCGTGGGAATCGTGTTGTGGAACATCTTCAACAGGATGCCCATTGCTCGGAAGGTCGGTGCACAGCAAGGATGACAGATAGGGGGGTTTGTTAGAGTGGGGCTTTTCTTGTGGAAAAATCAATATGTCAATTCAAAGTGAGGATAAATAAAGGCAGATGCTCTGTCTGGTGCAGAGCTGGGCAGTATCCAATGGGAACACTGTTGTGGGTGAATTAGGGGAGCTGTCCCTGTGCTTTTTCGTATGTTTGCAAGCTTTTCACAGAAATAACTCCAATCAGGTGTGTGCTCCAAGCCTTGCCTTGGCATGGCTGAAATTCCAGGTCTGTAGCAAGTACAGGCCGGAGTCACAGTGACAGCACAGGAGTGAAATGTCCCATCTTTGTGCTGCTGTGTTCCATGTCCAGGCATCTGAAACAGTCTCAAATGTCACCATCCCAGAAACAGCCACCACGGCAGGGCTGGAGCAGCCCTGACCAGGGGCTTGGTGTGTCCCCACCCCTGTGGCCTGTCCCGGACCTCCAAGCTTAGCTGAGCCAGACCCAGGTCAGGTTTTAACACCTTTGAAGGATTTTGGTTGTTTGAACTGTGGGAGTGATCCCCCACTACCCTCGGGTGATCTGTCCCAAGACAAACTATTCGTGGTGGAAGTCTTTGTTGATATCTAATCTGAAGATGCAGTTGAAACATGTTGCTTCTGCTATCCCCATGGAAGGGAGATCCTGCCTGCCTTCCTCCTTTCCTCCCTCCCATCCTTCCTCCCCTCCCTGCCTCCCTCCGTTAGCAGTTGTTACCCTAAATCCATGGTCTCTTCATCTTGTCTAAAAGTTGCAGGTTCAAGCCAGGTATCCTGGCTCCAAGTCAGGGCCAGGCTCACCTTTGCAGAGCTGAATCACTTTTTAAACACTTGTTCTTCCTGGCTGTAAAGGGAAACCCAGAAACAAATCCCACAGGAACGGGAGATTGGTTTTCCTGCTGTTCCTGTAGGCAGGTGATGGTACATTTCAGACTCCCATGTGAATTTGGGTGTAGAAAGTGCTGTCATGTTGTGGCTGTCTCAGTCTGGTGCTTCAGAGAGGATCCAAGGAGTTCCTGGCATTGGCTGTGACAGTCCTGCAGCACTGGCTCTTTACAGGATGTGCAGCACTTAATGTTTTCTCCTTCCTCCAGATCATCAAAGATGGGGAGGAGCATGAGGACCTCAACGAAGTAGCAAAGCTCTTCAACATCCATGAAGACTGAACTCCACAGCAGGAACACCCAGAGGGAGTGGGCTGCTGGCTGTGTGCACCTTGGGCAGCTTCCTGGGAGCACTTGGGAATATTCCACTCACCCAAGCCCAGTGTTTGCATCAATAAAGTCAGATTGTTCTACTCACCTGCTCCTTCCTGCACCACTGCCTAGCTGGTGAGGAAAGGGGAACTTGCTGCCCGACTGGGATCAGTTTTCCCTTGTGTGAGCCTTGGAGAAGCCTGCAGAACTCCCTCTTTCCTTGCAGGAATTCCCACTGGGGAGCAAGCAGGCCTGCAGGCTCTCTGCCTGTTCTTCAGCCTGTCGAAACAGACTCAACTTGGGGATATCAATTACCAATCAAAATCAGAGCAGGATCATGAGAAGTAAAACAAATCTTAAAAACACTTCCCCTCCCTCCCTTTCCTTCCTGGGCTCTCCATCCTCCCTCCCATCGTCACAAGGAGATGGGGAATGAGGGCCATGAGGGCCATGGTCAGTTCAATCACACGTAGTTTCTGTCCCTGCTCAGGGAGAGGGGTTGTTGTCCTCCCCCGCTCCAGTATGGGGTCCCTCCCATAGGTGCCAGTGCTCCATTAAGTTCTCCAGCAGGAGTCCTTCCCATGGGCTGCAGTTAAATCTTTTATCCCCGAGGTGTCACCACCATCCCTGCTGAGCTCAGCCTTGGCCAGCAGTGGGTGCATCCTGGAGCCAGTGGCATTGTCTCTGCCAGACAGGGGGAGAGTTCTGGCAATTTCTCACAGAAGCCACCCCTGTAGCCCCCTCGCTGCCAAACCCTGGCCGTGCAAACCCAAGACACCTGGCCATGCAAACCCAACACCTGCATTGGGTGATGCACAGCCTCATGGTGCCCTTGGGCCACTGTGACACTGCAGGGCCTCATGACACCAAGGGGCCATTGTGACACAGCAGGGCCATGGGGTGTTTAAGGAGCCCCTCTGGGGTATCAGCTCAAGCAGAACACCTTGCTCAGCAAGTAGCAGCTTCCCAGGACACCTGTGGAAAAGGAGCCATGCAGGAGCAGAACCTCAGTCCCCAGAGCTCCGAGAGGCACCAGCTGAGAGATGGAGGGAGAGGCCNGCACAGCCTCATGGTGCCCTTGGGCCACTGTGACACTGCAGGGCCTCATGACACCAAGGGGCCATTGTGACACAGCAGGGCCATGGGGTGTTTAAGGAGCCCCTCTGGGGTATCAGCTCAAGCAGAACACCTTGCTCAGCAAGTAGCAGCTTCCCAGGACACCTGTGGAAAAGGAGCCATGCAGGAGCAGAACCTCAGTCCCCAGAGCTCCAAGGAGAGGCATCAGCTGAGAGATGGAGGGAGAGGCCAACAGGAGGATGGCACCAGGCGTACCAGCACCCTGCCCCGGCAGCTTCCTCCATCGCACACCTCTTCTTCCTCCCGCCCACAGCTGCAGCAGCCTCAGGGCAGCCAGGGGCGGTCCGTGCCCCGGCTGACATCGCCCCGCAGCACCCAGAGCACCCAGAGCACCCAGGGCCGGTCCGTGCCCCGGCTGACATCCTCCCGCAGCACCCAGAGCACCCAGAGCACCCAGGGCCGGTCCGTGCCCCGGCTGTCATCCTCCCGCAGCACCCTGAGCTCGGGGGACACCGAGAGCCGTCTCGGCCCGGACGAGGGGGGCCGGGAACAAGGCCCGGAGGGGCGCAGGTCCCGCCCTGCTGGCTCCTCGCGGCCGGCCATCCTGGCCAGCAGAGCCGCAGCCCGTGGCCAGCACCGGCCCGTGAGAAGCCGCCGGGCCTGCAGCGGCCCAGTGGGGCCGGAACCGGTGAGGGCCAAGCACAGAGGGCCGGAGGAGGCTTCCCCTGCCTGCAGCGCTGCAGGCCCAGCAGCTCCTGCACCCCTGTTCCAGCGGCTGCTGCTGGGGGAAGCCCAGTGACCTCTACAAATCCCCAACTCTCCTTCCAGGCCTCCACCAGGAAACCATCTCGTGACCCACGGAGAGAGGCCTCTCACCCTGTGGAGCAGGAAACCCAGACTGAGACCTGGGCACAAGAGGTGGATTCCGCTGCTCAATATGCTGAGCAGGAGACACAGACAGATACTGTGGCAGAAGAGAAAAATTCAGCTGCTCCCCTCATGGTTGACAAGGACACAGAGACTGAGACTCCAACACAAGAGAAGAATGCAGCTTCTCCTCAAATCACTGACGAGGGGACACAGACCAAGGCCCACAGCTCTGCCCCCTCCACAGGCACTGATGCCCTGGCTCACCAGCAGCCGTCCTCCCTGTTCTGCAGGGCATTCTGGCACTCCTGCACGGCTGGACGGCCTCACGCTGCCAGTGCCCTGTGGGATCCCAGGGACAGCCGCTGCTCCAGGCAGCCACAACGTCCTGAGCGCGGCACACCAGAAAAGTGGGGATGGATGGCACTGCCACCCTACTCTTGGCCATGGCTCATTGAGATGAATCAGTTTTAATAAAATATTTCATTTCTCTAATCGTGCCCACCTGTGCCCGGTCCATCAGGAGAAAGCTGGCTCCAGGTAAGGCCTGTGCAGAGTGGGAGAGCCCCTGTGCTCCTCCAGCCAAGCAGAGCCCGTGCCCTTGGCCTCTGCCAGGCTTCAGATGCTCCAGCTCCTCTGGTTCAGATCCCTGGGCTGGTGCTGGTGGCAAGCCCTCAGCTGAACTCTGTCAGCTCCCTCCCACCCACCTGCTTCCAAGTAAACATTTCAGATCATGAATTTTGTGAGTTTTTGCTAAGGCTGCACCTCCTTAAGTTCATGAGGAACCTCCCCGCTATGGGAGCACCTCTCCCCAGTGAGCAACTCTCCCCTCTCTTTTTAAGACCTGCCTTGACTGTTCCTGTACCACTTTGGCGAGTTCCTCTTGGTGGTGTGTGCACAAAGCTTTCCTCCTAGTTCTGCCATCAGGGCATTTCTGCTGCCCTTCCTAATGAAACAAATAACAAAAGTACAGCACTGCCCTGAGCTCCCTCTGCTCCCACAGCGGTGAGTAAAGCCAGTCAGGGACCAGCTGCCCCACGGATGGGCTGGGAGGTGCTGGGATCAGACAGGGCTACCCCAACATCTGTGTTTGGGGATCGCTGGGCTTGGCTGCAGAGTTCCCAGCACTAGGGTCAGGCAGGAAGTTGGGAGGAGCAGTGGAGTCTCCGTTTTTCCAGCTGTGCAGACACATGGGCCCTGCAGGTCCCACAGGCCACTTCCCCTCTCCCTTCCCTGAGGCACAGACTCAGGCTGACATGCACAGAAATCTGCCTGGACACGAAAAAAAAAAGGCAGGAGCCAGGGAGCCTGATGCAGGTTTTTTCTGTACATCAGTGTTTTTGACACCACAGCCTGTTGCTGCATATAATAAAACAGAAATCAGAAAGAGCAACCAGAATACACACCCAAAGGCAAAAAACCCTTGGCTTAAAGAAGGTGCTGCCGGGCCCCCGGGGGAAGGCTGGCAGCGGGGCTCCAAGGGGGGAAACGCCTGCCCTGGCTGGGGAGAAACACAACACAAAGAAAAAACGAACCAACAAAAAAACTCACCCAAGGCTCCTGCTGCGGAGCGGGGAGAACCAGAAATCCCCCGATTGTCCCGACCTCAGTCCTGTTAGCACCTGTACAATAAAACTGTACCGGCCCCGAGGCAGAGCAGCCCGCCCGCAGCCGCCCCCGCACAGAGAGCTGCTCCGGGACACCGGCGGGGCGCGGGGAGCGGGCCAAGGAGGCGGCTCCTGCCGTGGGGACAGAGCCTGGGGCGGGGCACAAGCTGCCGAAGCGGGGGACGCGCTGGGGGCCGCGGGCTGCGCCTGCCCGGGCGGCACCGGCGGGGACGGGGAGCAGCAGCACGAATGAGATGGAGGAAGGAGCACGGGAGGGGATGCGGCAGCGGGGCTGCTCCCGGCTGGGGCTGAGCGCTGGCAGCAGGAGCCAGCGCCAAAGCCAAGGGAAGGGGCTGTCCCCTGGCTGGCTGCCAGGGAGGGACGAGAACCCCTGGGCCTCGCTGGCCTCGGGGCACGCTGGAGAGGGGCGGGAGACGGCCTCATCCCACAGCCCGGAGCTCACCATCACAGTGATACAGACTCAGCAAAAACAAAGAAAACATTACAAATTAAATACTAATTAAATAAATACTATGGAAGACATTGGGAGGGGGAGGGCAAACGGAGAGGCGCAGTTCCGTGGGGTCCGGTGGGGAGGGGCGGCGGCTCCCACCCCTCGCTGCCCCGCTGAGCCCCGTGCAGGGGGTTCTATCACCCACCGGAGCTGGATGGGGCGGCGGCGGCAGCGACCGCCACTGCTCGTGGCCGGGGAACCTCGGGAAGTCCTTGGAGGCGAGGGTCCTCCCTCCTCAGCTGGCAGAGACCCTGAGGAGAGGAGGAGCGGCTGCTCAAAGACTCGGGTCCCTGCTGCTGGCGCTGAGAGAGCTGCTTCCCCTTGGTCCTTATTATTGCCTCGTGATGCCGGGAGTGGCCCGTCCCCGTCAGCTGCTCCAGGCCTGGTACTCCACCGCCGAGCCCAGCAGCTGAAGCAGCTCGGGCTCGTAGTGCACCAGCTCCACAGTCTCTGCCGTGCCCGGCGCCAGCTCGGGGCTTGCCGGCACCTCCTCCTGTGCCAGCACCTGGCTGAGGGACACCTGGCGCTGGAACTCTGCCCGGGGCAGCGTGGCCACCTCGAAGTGTGGGAAGCGGGCCTGGAATATGCGGGAGGACAGCTTCAGCCGCTTGAGCACATCAGAGAACAGGAACCAGTTGCAGGGCCTGCGAGGATGGCAAGAGCACTGTGGGTTATGGGGGTGGAGGGGGTTGCCGGCACGGTGCCCACCCCCCTACCTCCCGGCACGCTGCCCCTTCCCTCTGGCCCTGGCAGTGTTCTCCATGTGTTGCTTCCCCTCAGGAGCCCAAAAACTGGGATTTGAGCGTGGCCTCACAGGTCACAGCTTTTTAAAACACTCACAGCCAGGCAGGGAGAGCGGCGTGAAAAGTCCTGCCTTCAACAAGGTCCTGGCAGCTTCCCTGCCAGGAATAAGCCACATGGTCAGGAAATGGAGCTTCTGGTGTGGTTTATTGCTGGAAGGCAATGCTGCATGTGTCCCTCTGCATGGACAAACACTGGCAGGCACAGAAATTTGCTGCACAGAAGAGTGGTGCTTTGGTTGCTGCCTCTTCCAAGTCACCCTTCTGCCCCAGCAACAGCCACTGTGTCACGGGGGGTGCAGGTGGGAGTGCTGTTCCAGTGCTGGGACTGATTTAGCCATGACGGAAAGGAAACAGTCTCAGAGCCATCAGTGTGAGCTGCTGCTGAAGGAACATGGGGCTAGAAGCAGGATCACAGGGATGAGAGAGGGAAGCTTCCTGACAGGCACAGCACAGGGACACTCAGGGCAGCAGGATGTGCCTGGCCATGGAGGGTGAGGGGGAGCCCTGGTGAACCTTCCCTGCTCCCTGAGAACGTTCCAGGCGTGCCAAGCCAGGCACTGCTTCCCCAACTTCCCAAGTGCCACAGCCACAACTTCCCTCTGCTGCCCAGAGCAGCTGTGGCTGCCCCAACCCTGGAAGTGTCCAAGGCCAGCTTGGACGAGGCTTGGAGCACCCTGGTCTAATGGAAGGTGTCCCTGCCCATGGCAGGGGGGTGGAATGGGATGAGCTGTAAGGCCCTTCCCAACCCAAACCATCCTGGGATTCTGTGATGATTCTATGAAAAAAACCACCTGAGATACATGAGCAGCTATTAACCCCACTGGAACAACCAAGGTGCTGCTGCCCGTGCTGGGGCTGCAGCCACCCATGCTCCTGCTCTGTGCTCCAGGGAAGGGCACTCACCCCCGCGACACGGACACTTGCAGGTTGTAGCTGGGAAGCAGCGGCTTGTCTGAGAACTCAAACATGAAGTTATCTGCTTCTTGCTCCTCTTCCTCCTGGTCTGAGCTCCCTGGAGGGTTGAGCAGCAGGTCGCAGCCGATGCTGTCCTTCCCCTCTGCAACAGGACAGAGGATGGCACTGCTCAGTCACACACCAGCCTGTGCTGGCACTCCCTGGCCACTGCCACGACCCCACGGGCACCTTCCCACAACATTCCCACAGCCATGTGAGAACTGCACCCCTCCTGCTCCCCTCCAGCCCCTCGTCCCAGAGGAACATGGAGTAAGTGCTGGCTGCTCTGCATAAAGAGATTGCTCACTGGGCAGGTGAGGTGGGGAGAACATCCTGAGTCGTGTCAGGAAACTCAGGTGTGCTCTGGGCCCACAGGTGGGACAGGGCACAGCCTACACCATGAGCCACCACACTGGTAGACCCCAGACTGTCTCCAAAATGACCTTGGCCCCTCTCCCATGAGAGAGCACAGACATCCTCAGCCTGGAAGAGCCTGGAGCAGCAAGGTAGGAGGTGGATGTAGAGAGGCTTTGCCTGCACAGGCCCTACCAGGGAAGGTACAGTAAGCACTCTGCTCCTCAAGAGCTTCTCCACCCAGATGCCACCCTCAGAACCTCCAGCAGGTGATCCAGGGGAGCCAGCACCCGTCCCAGTGAGGACAGCAAGGCTGTGCCACCAGAGACTAATCCAACCAAGCAACAAGCATGAGGGGAAATTTAAGGTGGATATACAGAAGTTCTTCCTTGTGAGAGTGGGGAGGTCCTAGCACAGGGCTCAGAGCATCTGTGGCTGCCCCATCCCTGGAAGTATCCAAGGCCAGGATGGATGGGGCTTGGAGCAACCTGGGATAGTGGAAGGTGTCCCTGCTCATGGTAGAAGAGTGGAATAAGATGGTCTTTAAGGTCCCTTCCAACTCAAACCAGTGCATGATTCTATGACTTAGAGAATTCACCTGGGTGTTCCAGGAGGCATCTGGGCTCCAGCAAGATCTGCGTCCAGAGGGAATGGAGAACAGCAGGCTGTATCCAAAACCATTTAAAAACAGGTAATTTTCCTATTTACCAATATGAAAAGCTCCTGTTGAAGAGAAGCTTGCTGTCTGGATTTTATTATGAAGAGGTGTGAATAGTCTTAAGTTTGCAGAGTGGTGTTGTCCCACTGAGATAATACAGGAGAACTCCAAAAACTTCCAGATAAGATAGTTTAGATTCTACAGAGAGCAGCGAGGCCCAATGTGTCCCTGAGCAAATAAACCAATCATGCAAAAGTTCAACCCCACACACAAGAGAAAAGGCTGAAAAGAAGAAAATCTTCTGGTGTGCTGCACAAGGAAGCTTCACACACCCAGCTGCTCACCCAGCACAAGTGGGATTCCAGCTGAGGAACAACAGCAGATGACAGGAGACACTGGCTCAGGCAGGGTCTTGGGGAAAAACAGTTATTTCCTAGTGCTGCCAAGGGAAAAAAGTTCCCTAAGAAACAGGGTGCTGAAATTGTCCAAACTTGCTGTAGAATAGGACAAAAATAAGTGTCGTGGTTATTGATCCAATGTTGCTGCTGGCGAAGCTCAGATGCCATCACTGAAAAACCTCAGATTTCCTGAGCAACTCAGAAAAAAATAATTAAATGCATTTAATGTAGCAAAAATAGGGCTCACTGTCTGTCCTGAAAGCTGTCCTGTCTGTCTGCCCGTGCAAAGGCTGGGACAAGGACAGGAACATTCTGTACCACCCAGGGAGACAATCAGGCACAACAATGCCTGTCCCAGGTGGAGATAAACCCTGGACTGGGACTTTGTGTCTGGAGCTCCAGCAGCACCAAGTGCAGGACACTGATGACTTTTCCACACCTCAGAGATCCCACACCCTGGCTTCCTTCATTATCCTTCTGCCCCCAGAGAGTTGCAGACCTCAAGGAAAATGTGGATAGCATTCCTGCCTCAAGGAACAGGAACAGCTCAAGCAGGGCCTGGGATTCCTCCTGTATCCTGAGGGACGTCCAGTGCTTCAGCTGATGGAAAGGGAGATTTCAAAGGACTGAGCCACTGGAGAAGGAGACTTGTTTGCTGCCTGTGATGATCGAGAGCAGCTCGGTTATTCCAGAGCAGAACCAGGTACTTCCCTGCCCTGGGCTGTACCTGTTCCAGTGACCTGAGGTGACTGCTGAGGTACCTGAGCCAGAAAGGGACATTTCAGGACACACAGTAAACAGGCTGTAAAGAAACTAGCCCATGTCCCAAGCTTGGGCATCCTGGTTTTTCTGTGGCTCTGGCAGTGTCCGGCAGCAGCGCCTGGCACAGCGCAGGTGACGCGGGGCTGGCACCGCAGCTGCTGCTGCTGCTGTAAACTGATCCCAGGAGGATGGGGAGGAGGGTCCCCTCCTGTGCCTGCTGGACACAGACCTGGCAGGGTAAGGGATTGCTTCCCAGCTGGGTTAGCTCCTGCCTTGCCAGGCAGCCTCCCATTGGGAATGCCCCGTGGATGGGGCAGCAGGGAATCAGTGATAAATCAAAAGGGTATCAAAAGTATCTTTAAAAATATTGCAAAGAACAGCTGTTTTTCTTTGTAGAGGCTTGTGACAGCTTTGAGAATGAGAAATTCTGAGAAAGAAGGCTGAGGTTTGAACTGTTCCCTTGGCAGGGCTGAGGTGCAGCAGCCCACAAACAGCGCTCTCAGGAGTGCAGAATTTCTCCTGCTCTGGGATGGAAAGACATCAGGGTCCTCCAAGGACAAGTTCTCTACCAAGAGCATCGTCCTGAACGTATCAGATTTGTTTTTGTTTCTAAACGATGTTGGAAGTTATGGAGGTGAACAACTGCAATCAACAAGCAGCCTCAGCCTGCTAGCGTAAATGCTCCAAGTCCTTATGGAGGGCTCGGGAGCACTGAACTTGGAAGAGGCTGGAGGGACTCGAGTGTGCCACAGGCTCATGCCAGATCCAGAACATCTTCCATTATAACCACAGTTTTGAGGAAGTGACAGTAAAGGCAGAAGTCAGCCCTTCACTGGGAAAAATGCCTGGTGTTGTAAGAACAGGACCTCCCCTGGATGAACATCTCCCCTCCAAAGCAGGCGAGAGGAATGGGCAGCTCTGGGAACCTGGAAGTTCACGACTTACACACCTTGAAGGAATGAGTATGTCCTTCACCTTCCTTGGTGACCGGTTAGCAGGGGAGCAACAAGAACTGCTACAAGAATGACATGCTTGGGATTGACAACCAAAGACCCTCAGGAATCACCAGCAGCACCTGAAGCCCAGTCCCACACTCAAAGGGATGCACATATTCAGCTTCCCAAAGAAGTTCCTCCCAGGAGCAACTCCCAGCATGTATCACCACAGCAAGGACTGTGCCCAACGTGTGAGTAGAGAGGGATGTGGCCAAACCCAAGGGAATGATGTGTTTTCCACAGCATCACCTCCTGCTCTGGTGCCACCAACCTGGCGCGTGCTGCACTCACCGAGCACGGAGCTGCTGTAGAAATCCCAGGCTGTCCGAGGGTCTCCATCACTGCGGCCCTGCAGGTCTGACAGGTAATCTAGAGAGGGGAAATTGAGAGGGTTAATGGCTCAAAGCATCATCCCGGTGTGCACATCCACACATCCAGGGGGAGCTGCTTCACCCCTGCTGCTTTTCCCACTTGGGCATTAGGGCAAAAGCTGAACCATGGATGCAGGAAGGGTTTCCCCACTCAGGAGTGGGCATCACCCCAGGCCCCCAACCAGGAAATGGGAGCTGAAAAGGGAAAACAACAGTCTGAAGTGGCTTGGAAAGAAAGATTCGTAGAGCAGTCCTGAGCTCCACATCACCATCCCCAAAACCTGTGTGAGTAGTTGAGTCTGGAGGAGCTCACACAGGCAGTAGGAAAACAGAGTTTTTTCAGCACTGGGGATTTTCTGTCTTGTCTCTGTCTGAGAGCCACCTCTGACTGTCCCTTCCTTGCTGTTGTGGAGAAACCAGAACACTCATCTTGTGTGTACACAAATGGCACCAAACGTGGCCACAGGGATCCAGAACAGCCCCTTCTGCCAGCAGCAGCATTTGGGCAGGGCTCTTTTGCCATAGAAGGCAGCATTATTTGGCATCAAAAATCTGTTCCCTTAGGTTAAGCAGTAGAACCAGGGACTGTGAAACAGCATCTCCAAGCAGAGCACTGTCTTTAGTTGTGTGACTGCAGCACAGCCATCTCCTTGCACACTGAAAAGCGACTTGTATCTTATACGGGAAACACATAAAATGCTATAATTAAAGTTTGGGTGGTAAAAACATGCTTGTGTGACAAGACAGAGCTAAAGACTGAGTCATTTTCTGCTCAGGCCCTTTGACACCCAGCTTTGGCCCTGTATGCTGCCAGAAGGGAAGGTCTGGAGCACTGTGACCCCAGGCCTGGCACCCACCACAGAGGAAGCGCTTCATCACATCGCTGGTGGCCAACTTCACTGCTGTCTGCCCAGAGTATGTGGCCAGAGTGGGATCAGCACCATAGGAAAGGAGAAGCCACATGGTTTCCAGGTTGTCATTCGCTACTGCATCATGGATAGGCCTGCAAGGGCAGAAGCAGAAAGGGACCGGGAGTTCACTAAGGAAATGCTCTGGTTAAAGATCAATTTAATGATGACCAATCTGAAGAACCCACTCTGCTCCCTGCCCCACGCTGCCCTGGCTCACCTGGTGCCGTCCTGGGCGCTGCAGTTGACATTGGCGCCGTGCTGGAGCAGGATGTGCAGGATGTCGATCCAGCCGCGCGCACAGGCCTCGTGCAGGGCCGTGTACCCCGCGTTGTCGTGGTGGTTCACGTCACTGCTCTTCTTCTGCAGGCAGTACAGCACCACGTCCTGCACAGCAAGAGCGTGGCTGTGACAACCAGCCCGGGTGGGGCAGCAGGGGCACACACAGGAGGGCACAGGACTCACCTTGTAGCCCAGGCGAGCTGCTCGCTGCAGGAGCGTCTCCCCTGCGTTCTTGTTCACAATCAGCCGCCGAGCTCCGGGAGGAACATTCTGGGCCAAGGGCAGCTCAGGGGAACTCCCTGAGCTGGCCTGATGGGACTTACAAAGTGTCCACAAGTCCTGGGGCTTCTTCAGAGAGCACATTTTGGGCTGGTTGCAGCAGCCTTTCCCCTGGGAAAGAAAGGAATACAACTCCTTGGCACATGTGGCCATCACTCACGGGAGTCCCCTTCTCCCCTCACGTGTTCTCCTCATCTGTTCAAGCCATACCTTCCCCTCGTCACAGATCCCTGCCAGGTGTTTGGTTTTACATTTGCGTTTTCCTGATGGTTTCTCCAGCTCTTCTTGGACAGTAGAGGTGTCGGAGTGCTCCAGGAAGAAGCCGTTCCGAAAGTCCGTGCGTCCTTGAGATTTCCGGAGGGATGGGGATAGCCTGCTCCTCAGCTGGAGCTCTGTGCCTTTGCCCTTCCCAGACTCCTTCTGCTTCCGGTGCCTGCAATCTAAAGGAGAAAAGTGAATGAAGAGCTTCTGTAGGTACCACACTGAAGGTCACCCAGACCTCTGCCACCAGGCAAGACAAACTGCCCATCTCTGAGAGCTGCACAGAAATCAGAGAAGTTGTGGCTGCACCATCCCTGGAAGTGGCCAAGGCTAGGTTGGACAGGGCTTGGAGCATCATGGCATAGCAGAAGGTGTCCCTGCCCATGGCAGGGGGTGGAACTGGATGAGCTTTAAGGTCTCTTCCAACCCAAACCTTTCTGGGGTTCCATGATTCTAAACCCAGCCCCAGGGCAGGGGCACTGCAGGAAGGAGGAGCAGAGAGAACACACAGATTCTCCCATCTGGGATGGACTCAGCATGCACATGGGACACCCAAGGAAAGACGGGAGCAGGATCCATTGGGATATGTCTTAGAGAGGCAGGATGAGCAGGAGCTGTCTGTGAACACTCAGTGTTTGCTGCCTAAATATAACAGGCTTGCTTTGCCCTCTCACATCTTCCCCTGAAGTTAAGGAGCACATTTAAGTTTTCATTACCATGCATCCAGTTAGGAAGCACCAGGATTCCTCAAGGGAAATCTAGCTTTGTCCTTCCTGAATGGAGGAATCCTGCTCACCCAATCCTGCAGCACGAGACTTACAGGCACTCCATGAAATGAGTAAGAGATCAGTTAAAAAGAGACAGAGGAATGGACTTTGCATAGCATGGAGAGAACTTCGGGACTCTACTGCCACTGGAGGTGGCTCCAGGCCACAACTTCTGAATCCAAACTACAGCAGGCCCCCTATCTGAGAGCTGAGTGAGCAGACTCTGAGAGAAGCTGCACAGACAGACAGAGACTCTTAACATATGTGGTAAAGCTGCTGGCAAACCCTCCTGAATGCCACTGCAAAGCTTCTTCCAGGCTCCTGTTCTGAACAGGAGGCATCCTGAGAGTGCCCCAGTTGCCAAGACACCAGGAAGCCGACTCGAAACTTTGTTCCTGGTCTGACAGAGGCTCCCAGACACCGCAGGATAGTGTAACGCTGTGCTGGAGCAGATACCAGCTGTTGAGAGGACAGCAGCCACCTCTGCTCCCCACAGCATCTCAGCAGCACCTGAGGAGTGCCAGTCTGAGCTTCAGTGTGGCAGAAGGCAACAGGGCCGTGGCCACTTCATGCCCTCCAAGAGCACAGCCCAAGCATGCAGAGGGCTGGCACAAGTGCTGCCCATGACAGCTTTCCCCCCAAAGTCACCTGTGTGACTCTGGACGTAGCTACGAGCCACAGCCAAGCGCCAGCACACACCGAGCCACCGCGCACGGCTGGACAGGTCCCACAGCCTCAACTGTCCCTGCACAGGGAGAGGGGACTGCAGAGACTGCTGCCCTCAGGGATGTGCTCAGCAGGGATTTAGGTTTCATGGAGGGTGTGGCAGGGGAGGCGCAGGAGCAGTGGCAGAGCAGAGGTGGGCACAGGCAGGCACACCGTGTTCCTCCTCATGCCTACAAACCACAGAGGGGGTTCCCCCATCACTGCACCCTTGCTAATCCTCTCGCCCTTGTGCTCCCTGGTGCAAGTCTGCAAGTGGCCCTCGTAGAGAAGACAAAGCCAAGAGCAGCCTAGTAGGATCGGGATGGCTCCGCATCACCCTGCGTTAGCACAGATTGCTGAGCATGGCTCCCAGGGACCCTGCTCGTCCAGAAATATTCCACTGTGCTACCTCGTCCCATTCTCCTTTTCCCACACCCTCTGTCTTACTCCAAGGGTAAGATCAGCCATATAAATTGCTGTTTACTGCTCTGGAGTTTACTGTAAATGTTTTTGAAAGAAGAGCTAATCAATTGAAGCAGCCCATGCTGCGGCCACCAAGTCATTACAAGTGAGGGAGTTTCATCATTACAAAAAAAATAATGAAAACCAAATCCCCCCCAAAATTCCACACATAACAAAACAAAAATTTCCCACGGTGGTCCCCAGCTGAGTACCAGAACCCCTTTCCCAGGTTGTACCTGCTTTGGATTTCCGTCTCCGGTGGGGATATCCCACTTGCTCCTCCTCCCGCTCAGTCAGGTATTCCCCTGTCTGGTACTTCCGACTTTTCTGCCGTCTCCTTTTCTTTCTTTTGATGTGGCCATCCTCCTCCTCCTCCTCCTCCTCGTTGGGCTCCCACAACTGCCGGGGTGGTTCTGCTCTCCAGGGCAGCTCCCGGGTCCTCCTCGTGTGACAGCTGCTCCTCTCAGACACAGACCTGTCCCTGTCCCTGCGGCTGTGGCAGCGGGATGTCCTGTGGGATTTGCGCAGCTTACGATGTTTCGAGGATGTCTCCTCCTCCTCTTCCTCCTCCTCCTCCTCCTCTTCCTCCTGATCCTCCTCCAGCAATGGTAAAATCTCCTGACCACTCACATCACACTCTCCCGTCACACCAGCAGAAGAGCCAGCAACGCTTCCTGCAAAAAAGTGGGATTTCTAGCTGACAAAAAA
Source organism: Promerops cafer (assembly GCA_013398275.1). Taxonomy (NCBI): domain Eukaryota; kingdom Metazoa; phylum Chordata; class Aves; order Passeriformes; family Nectariniidae; genus Promerops; species Promerops cafer. The sequence continues at coordinate 12,702 of VZSE01009976.1, read as the reverse complement.
GCCAAGAAGATCCACAAGGCAAAGCCTCAAAGCAGGACAAAATGCAGGGACAAGGCGACATGAAAAGGGAATGCCCCCAGTCCAACTAGGACTGTCACCGGGAGCCCAGGCACCAACTCACCCGACTGACTGCGCGTCCGGCTGCTCAGCACCACCGGAATGAAGTCCCGGAAGTTGTTCTTGGGCTTCTTCTCCAAGTAACCTGTGAGGAAAAACTGAGCCTTGAGAAAACAGATCACAGACCTGTTACACGGGAAGGAACAGTGCAGCGTCACCATAGCAGGAGCTGCTGTGATGGCCCAAGGAGGATGTCTTTAAACGAATGGAGGTTGGTTTAGATTGGACATAGGGAAGAAGTTTTTGAGAATGAGGGTGCTAAAACACTGGCACAGGTTCTCCAGAGAGGTGAGGGATGCACCATCCCTGGAAACACCCAAGGCCAAGGCTCAACCAGGAGCAACCTGGTCTAGTGGAAGGTGCCCCTGCCCATGACAGCAGGGTGGAACAAGATGAGCTTTAAGGTTCCTCCCAACTTCCTCCATTCTGGGAGTCTGATCATGCTGCAGGTCTGTTTTGGATCTCAACCCAGCTCCAGAGGCCATTTGGCTTCAGGAGAACAGCAGTTTGGCCCCTAGGGCAGCCTGACCCCGCAGGAACCCACTGCCATTCCCAAGAGTACCTTCCTCGTGGCTGTCTCCACGGTGAGCTGGAGATGGGCACTCCGTCTTCGCCGGCCTCCTACGCTTGCGCTTTACCCTGAGGCTGTTGTGATCCGTGATGGCACCCAGGCTGCCTCGGCCTTCCCGGCCTTCCTGCTTGCCAAGCTCATGTGGATTGTCGTGGTGTTTTTGCCACTGTGAAGGGAGGACATGGGCTGAAGCTGGAGCTTCCCACTGACTGAGCTGGAGCAGCACAAAAAGGACAAAACTCCATCTCCACTGATTACGCTGGTGCCCTCCAGCTTTTTTGACACTCCAGATACATTTTTGCCCTGGACAACCTGCAGCACAGGTACATTCCCCCACAGCCAGGCAATGCCCAGGAGCACAGGGAGAAAGCCCAGTGCCCTCAGCTGTCCCCCCATGAGAGCTCCCTCCTCTCCCCCAGCCCCACCTTTGCCCTGACCCAGGGGTCCCAGCCCATCACATGCACCTTCCAGCCATGCACGCTCCGGCTTCCTGACTTGCTTGGGGACCCCTCGCTGTCCTGGCCTTGGCACTTCAGTCTCTTGTGGCTCTGCCTGGTGTCCCCGTCATGCTGCCGCTTGGCCTTGCAGCGTGTGCCACCCTCCTGCTTGATTTGCCCCGTTCCTTTGAGCTTGGCCTCAGCGAAGGCCTGGGGAGCCGCCTCGGCCCGCAGGCAGGTCACTGATGGAAAGGACACATCACACTCCACTCGCTCCTTCTTGACTCTGCACAGATCCACCTGCTGCACACACGGGAGGGGCTCCGTGGCCGGCGGCTCCTGGGAGCCCTCGCAGCCCGGCTCCTTGCGCTGGCCATCGGTGGGCACCTCCGGCACCATCCGCAGGCCCTGCTGCCCAGCCGCTGGCAGGTCGTGTGACAAATACACTGCTAACACTTGGTTTTGGGGTTTTGCATCCGACTGTTTGAGGCTACAGCTCCCCTGGGAAGCCTCAGTCTGTGTGTTGCTCTCCTGACTGGAGTCAGCCTCTGGCTGAGTGCACTCCTGACTCTTCGGAGCGTTGTCCAGCTTCCCCTTCACCCCTTTCCCATCCAAAGTATTGGTCTGGAGAGCTGGACCTGCCTCCAGCGGTGCTGGGTCGGCTGGCTCCTCGTAGGGCTTGGGCAAGGCCCGGCAGCTCTTGCTCTTGGCCGCAGCATCCTGTTCCTGAGGTGGGAGCCGGGGCAGCCCCTCCGGCGGGCTCTGGGCAGCCGCGCTGGGCTCAGCGGGCTGCACGCTCGGGAATGCCGGCAGCTTGCCCGCCCCGGCTGGCTTGCAGGGGCTGCTCTGGTTCAGGGGCAGCTGTCCTGCCGTGGAGATGCCGATGGAAAGCAGTGGGGTTTGATGGTACGGAGACCAGCCCAGAGGCAGAAGTTGAGGATTGGAAGGTTTTCCATTGATGGGGCATCGCGGGTACACACTTCCCTGGACAGGATTGCAGGTGGCGATGTCCTTGGCCTGACACAAAGGAGCTCCCGGAGCAACTCTGCCATGAAGAAGTCTCTTGGCAGGATCCTGCTGTCCTTCCATGCCAACCTGGTTGGCTTTCTTCCCACAGGGAACGCCAGCACTGCGGGGCTCACCCTGGTCAATGATGGAGATGGGCTCCTGCTTGGGCAGGTGGCACGGGTCCCTGCTGAGGCTCACACCAGCATCCTTGCTGAGCAGCAGCGAGGCCGGCACTGGGTTGGCAACACCAACGTAAGTGCCAGGAATGGTGCTGATGAGCGTGGTGTTCTTCACCCAAGAGCCCTGCTCGCCATTGCGCAGGAACTCGGGAAAGATGACCAAGGGCGGGGTGGTGCCGAGGCATGAGGTGACGCTGCTGCCCGTGGCCTGTGCCGCACGCTGGGACTTGGAGAGGACGGTGGTGAGCAGCGCTTTGCCGCTGGTGTGCACAGGGGTGAGGATGGGCATGGGGGGCGTCTTGCGCTGGCTGGGCGGAGGCAGTTTCTGCCGGTTGGACTTGGAGGAGAGATCGAGAGGCATCTCACTGCACTCCGGGGATGAGACCATCTCACGCTCTAGCTGGGGAGGGGACTTCAGAGGAGACAGGGAAGTGGCAGCCCCCGGTGCATGGGGCTCAGGAGCTGCCGGGGCTCTGGCCTGCACAGCCGTGCCAGAGGAGGGAGCAGTGCTCCCACCTGGTGCTGGTGCTGCCGGCAGAGCCTGGCTGGAGGGCAGGGCCAGGCCGGTGCTGGTCAGGGGAGCGCTCTCAGCCACAGCCTGGGCACTACCTCCACCCGAGGGTGGGGGGCAGCTGAGCTGATTCACCTCCACAGACACCACTTTGGCATCCGAAGCCAAGGGCCTGGTGACAGAGAAGGTGTAGGGGTAGGAACGCAGCTCTGGGGAAGCGATAATGCCCGGTAGGCAACGCTCGTGCAGGTAGGAAGGCAGGACGGGGAGGGTGAGTGTGGAGGAGACCCCCAGAGTGGCCGGGAGCGTGGCCACGCTGAGCGGCTGCCCACAGCTGGGAGGGGGGATGTACACCAGTGACTGGCTCGGGCTCAGCACAGCCCCAGCCTGGAAGGACAGGGGCAGCTTTTGCATAGCAGGGGCCTGAGAGGGGGGAAAACAAACCCTGTTCAATGTGAAGGTGGCAGGAGTGGAGACAGAGGTGTTGCAGCTGGAGACAACCACAGACAACGTCCCTTCTGCCAGCACGCCTGGCCCTTGTGCTGCAGTGCTCAGCGGGGCTTTCTCATTCCCAGCAGGCTCACTCTCTGGGGCCACAGAGCAGGCTGGGGCAGCGTCAGCCTGCTTGTCACTGGGAGGATCTGCTGGTGTCCAGGCAGCATCAGCAGCACTGCTCTCCTGTTCCACAACTCCAGGGGTCGCTGGGTCCTGCCCTCTGCCATCCCCCTGACCTGCCAGAGGGCCCAGGGCGTCATCTGTCACAGTCTTTTCCACACACTCCAGGTTTTGGTTGGGATCAGATGGCTGCTCCTCCAGTTTGGGTCCAAGCTTTTCTTCCACCTTGCCATCAGCATCCAGCCCCTGGGCACTGCTGCCACCACCGCTGACTGCTGTGAGCTCCACCTGCAGCAAGAAGGGAGAAGGTATTCCTGGGAGCTGTGCAAGTGGCACCCAGGGAAGCAGGAAGGATCTGCCCACCCCAGACACAGAGGCAAAAGCAGCAAAGAGCTTTGCCCAAAGGAGAGCACGGCTTTGCCTCACTGCATGTCTCTCAAGAAGGAGTCCGTGAATCCATTAGGGAAAATGCTCCTGCTTGGCCTATTCCATCAGGGAATGGCCTTCTTGCACTCAGCTGTGTAGGCAAAGAACTCACCTCGGAAAGGCTGCTGCTGACACAAAACTCTTGAGACCCCAAGTGCTGGGAGCTGCTCGTTTTTGACTCCTCATCAGAAATGGGGGCTCTCCTAGGTGAGGAAGAAGACACAGCATTATGAAACCCCAAAATACCCTCCCAGAATCCCATCTGTCCCTGTCCCTGCATGGAACAGTGAAGCAGGTGTACACCTTTCTCACCCACGGCCAGCCAACCTCATCATGGCCCAGCCCAGCCTTCCCCAGTGTCACAGCCTGGTGCCACACACCTGTTCCTGTCCCCTCCATTTCCCATTCTGTCCCACCACACCTTTCCATCCTCCCCTGAGTCTCATCCTGCTTGTGTCTTCCCCAACAGGCACCTTGTCATTCCCATTCCTCCTGCTTCCTCCCTATGTTTGGACCCCCAGCCCAGCCTAGCTGCCAGTGGGGATCTCCCTCTGGTGCCAAAGCTCTCTGGGCTCAGGAGGCCTGGACAGGAGTGGCAGGTTGCCACGGCCATCCCAATGTGCCATGTCTTGCTGGCCAGCATGTCTGGATCCTTTGTCTCTGGAATGTGATTCCTCAGTGGAAAGCCCAGACAGGACAAGGACAAGGACTGTGACCTCTTTGGGACACTCCTTCCCCGATGGTATTCACTGGACAGCACTTCCCTGGTGTTTTGCTTGGGACAAGCTGCTAGTGCCAGCACAAAACAGATCCAGTTTGGGTTCTGTTGATGACATAATTTCAGCCGGATTTGCTTCCTATGTCCTGGGCTTTCACAGCAGTCACAGACACAGAGCTGTGGGCACATGATTTGTCTTCGGACTCAGTACCCCCAGTGCTGGGGCCCTGTCACATACCCCTAACACCAGGACCTCATTCTGGGCTGCCTCAGCCCTGGGACTCTGCTTCGTACCCCCAGTGCCAGGAACATTCTCAGTGCCCCTTGCAGCAGGACCCTGCCCTGTTCCCCCAGTGCCAGGAACCCGCTCGGCATCCTCAGCCCCAGGACGCTGCTCTGTACCGCTACTGCCGGGACCCTGCTTGGGGCTGTTTCCGTGCCATCCCCACCGACCTTCGGGTCAGTGACAGCCCGGTCGGTCCCTCCCGGGGCTCCTGCGTTCTCGGGGCTCCCCGGCCAGCCCGTCCCAGGCCGCGGGCGGGGGATGGCGGCCGGGGCCGAGCCGCCTCAGCCGGCGGCGGGGGTGAGCGGGCCGAGAGGCCGGAGCGGGCG
>VZSE01009971.1:156014-166191 GCA_013398275.1 Promerops cafer | reverse complement strand
CTGAGAAATAAAATACTTTAAAAATATAATATCTGAAAAATAATAATACCTGAGAAATAAAATACCTGGGAAATAAAATGCCTGAAAAATAAACCTGAGAAATAAAATACTTTAAAAGTAGAATATCTGAAAAATATAACACCTGAGAAAAAAAATACCTGAAAAATATTNACCTGAGAAAAAAAATACCTGAAAAATATTATACCTGAGAAATCAAATACCTGACAAATGCAGTACCTGCTACAGGAAGGGAATGTCGTGAGTGACAGGCAGAAGAAGGCGTGTGCTACAGCCCTGCCCCAGAGAGCAGCTGCAGCAGGTTCCCCTGGGACCAGGAGGTTTCCAGGAGCTCTGCCTCCTGCTCTAATGTCAATCAGCTCCTTTTTATCCTGAAATAAGTTTAGACAGCGAGTGGATAAATAATAGTCTGGCTGTTCTCTGCTTTTTTTACACTCTCCTGTCACGCAGCCCTCACGGCTCTCGAGGAGCTGCAAATGGTGAGGCTGAAGCTGTGAGGACCTTGCATGGGACACGTTGGGTGCAGGAGAGGTCATCCCTGACTGCCTGGCTCTCCACAGTTCTCATCTTTAGCCCTTGAGTGCCCACCAGCCCTTCCAGCTGTGCCTGACAGCTGGGTTTGGGGGATCACTGCCATGGAACAGTGACAAGGCTGACTGAAAGGCCAGGAGGACAACTAGGCATGGGAACTGAACTGGAGTTTGACCTGGATATTGACTTCAGTCTCCTGCTCTCCACGAAGGCTTTCAGGGAATGACCAATCAGCACTTCACAGCTCATCCCACCCAACTGGACATCTTTTTTTTCCCCAGGGCAAGCAAGGACCACCGGAGTGCAGGAGCAGGAGGGAGATTCCACCTCCTGAAACACCCCAGCGTAGAGTTCCAAAGGGATGCTTCACAGAAATTAAAAGCAGCATCAGAAGACTCCAGGGGCAGGAGCACCACATCATCCCTAAGCTGAGGCCCAAAGGCATGGCCATCAGGAGGGCAGGACGTGCTGCTGGAGCTGCAACTCTTGGAATTATTCAGGAATTTGCCTCAAGAGTCCTTTGCTTGAAGCCAGAGGAGGAAATGGATCCTGCTGGAGCAGGTAAGTTGAAGGCAAAGAAGCAGAGCTCTAAACACTTTGGGAAATTTAGGGGAAATTTGGGAGGGTTTGGGGGAATGTGGGGGATTTTGAGAGGGGATTTGGGGGCATTTTGGGAGATTTAGGGGAGTCCTGGAGGAGTTTGGGGGAATTTGGGGAGGATTTGGGGAAGATTTGGGGGAATTTGGGGAGGATTTGAGAGAGATTGGAGGAATTTTGGAGGAGTTGAGGGGGGAATTTGGGAAAATTGGAAGGGTTTTGTGAGAATTTTGAGGGATTTGGGGGAATTTCAGGGGGATTTCAGGAATTTTAGGGGAACTGGGGAGATTTTGGGGGGATCTTGGGGGGATCATGGAGGGGATCTTGGGGAATTTATGGGCATTTGGGGGAATTTGAGGAGGAAAAAGGGGGGTTTGGGGAAATTCAGGAGGATTTGGGGGGGATTTGGAGGTGTTTTGGAAGGTTTTGAGGGGATTTGGGGGAATTTCAGGGAGATTTTGGGAATTCGGGGAAATTCTGGAAGGTTTGGAGGGGATTTGGGGGGAATTTGGGGAAAATTTGAGGAATTTGTGGTCAGTTGGGGGCAGGGGAGAGTTCTTGAGAAGATCTGAGTTAATTTTAGCCAATTTTGAGGCAATTTTGGGTGAATTTGCCCAAATGACCCAAAATCGGCCCAAAATCCACCCAAAAAGCACCTGAGTCCACCCCAAATGCCTGAAAATGACCCTAAAATGTGCCAAAATCCACCCAAAATGACCAAAAATAACCCAAAGTCCACAGAAAATGAACCAAAATGAGCAAAAATGACCAAAAACCCCCTCAGATTTACTCAAAATGCACCCAAAATTCATCCGAAATGCCCCAAAATCGACTCAAAACCCATGAAAAATCCCACTTAAAATGACCCCAAACCCCCTAAAATCCACTCCAAACTGACCTAAAAAATAACTATTTAATAAACTAAATAAATATTTAACAAATTCAATTGTATTTAAGTTAAAACGGGAGGTTAAAAAGGGGATTTTTGACCTCAAAAAGGAGCAAAAACCCCCTCTAAATGTTGAGAGTCCAAGGGAGAAGCCACAGACATTTGATATTTTCCTGTTGCAGTGTAAATCCAAGCTTCAGAATGCCCTGCTCTCCCTTCAGACTGACTGAGGGATGTGCAGGAGGGATTGTGCAAGTGCTCAGATGTCACTCAGGATCCTGCAGATCACCTGGGGGTTAGGCAGGGACAGGAATTTGTGTTTTATCAGCAGGCAGTGCCAGGGCGTGTGGGGACAGGGACTCCTGAAATCCCATTCAGTGGATCTTTTCCAGCCAGAAGGGACTGAAGTGGGGAGCAGAAAGCACAAGACTGGTCTTAACTAAGCTGGGTCTGCATGAGGAAGAGCCCAGATTAGTGGCCTAAATCACTCAGGCAGTTTAATGACCAAGCACCTGCCACTGTCAGAGCAAGAAAGCAATCACCAGACATTTATTTAATGCAAGTGTTTCACCCCCTCAGCAACCAGGCTTCGTGCAGGGGATAAAGGCACAACCCCTGTGGCTGGTGGATGGATGGATGGGCTCCCTGGAAGGTGTGGGGACCAGGGCTGGAGGGACAAGGTCACAATTGCTCTGCACAGCACTCAGAGGTGCTCTCACTGCTCTGACTTCCCTTAATCTCAGCTGCCTGTCACCAGCAGGATGCTAATGCTCCTCTGGCTTAGAAAGAGCTGGGAGTAGGTTGGGATATTCCTGAGCTGTGTAGGAAGTGAAGGAGTGTGTAGACAACAGAAAGAGGAGAACAACAATAAAGTTTGGGAGGAAGAGCATGGAGATCGTAAAAAAAAAAAAAATAGAGATAAATCACCCTTTCCTCCAAATTTCAAAAAATCTGGGGAAAAATCACCCTCGAGACAAAAGTGGGAATTCAGCATGAATGTTTTTGGTGTTGGGGGCTTTGTTGAGAGGTGACCAAGGGTCGAGGGCAGACTGTCCTGCTGGATGCTAGAAGAACAAAAAGCCACGTGTCCGGCCCCGTGAGGGACGCAGAATCAGCCATGCTATTGCTTGTATTTCCCTCCAGCAGCCTGTCAAAAGAAATCCTCATCTGGCTGGGCAGCCTGTGCCTCCTGGGCACGGGCACAGGGTGGGGATTACTCCTCAGTTACTCCCCAGGGTGCACTCACACTCTGAGTGTGAGGGGACCACGCTGAGCTCGCTTCCTTGGCACAAAACGGGACAAGGTGCCAAAATCCAGCACGTTGAAAACGCTGCTTTTTCTCCCTGGGCAGGAGAAACTCTTACTGTCCCAATTCCCTGAGCAGAGCAGCATCAGGCTCCCCTCTCCTGTTGCTTGCTCAGAAGCCCTGACCCCAGGGAACACGGGGAGCATCTGGCAGTGAGCTCAGACAGGGCTCCTGATGTAAAATAGGGATCGTCTGCCTGACCCCGGGGTTTCTGAGTTCATTTGCTCCACCCATTACCAAAAGCAATTAGGGCATCCTTGCACCTACCTGTGCATCTGGAGATGCTGCATGCTGCTGCTCAGCACTGCTCACTCCAGGAGGAAAGAGGGAATTGAGGCCCAGGGCCAGCACAGAAGCGAGGTGGGGAGAGCCCTCCCGCATTTCCTACTCACAATCTCTTGTTAATGTCAACTCAAATTATCCTTTGAATGGCTCGGGGAATAAATCCAAATCAGACCACTCCATGCAGAGGGGCATTACCCAGCCTGGGAATCTCCCAAGACAAAAGAACTGCTTCAGATGCCAAGGGATTTCAGTCCTGCTCTCACCACGGCAGCAGGTCGGGCTCAAACATTACCTGCACAGTCATTAGAAGGGTGAGGGGAGGTCAGGGGGAGCTCCCCAGGGCCATCACACCTCAAGGGATGTCTGGCAAAGGTGATCATGGAATCACAGAACGGTTTGGGCTGGAAGGGACCTTAAAAATCATCTCATTCCAGCCCCTCTGCCATGGGCAGGGACACGTCCTGCTAGAGCAGGTGGCTGAAGTCCCCCATGAGACTGTCCATGGAGTCTGTGTAATGCATGACACTCCCCAGGTCTCTTCTGTTTAGAAACCTTTTGGAGACTCATGGAAATGGGAAGGGGAAGAAGTGTTCTTCCCATCTCCCAAAGTGCTGCAGCCCTGTGAGCCTCCTCCATGGCAGCCTGCTCAGCTGGGCACTTCAGAGAGCCTCTTAGGGAGCTCTGATCCACATTCTTGCTCCTTGGAGCAGTTTTGCCACTTGTCCAGCCCCTTGCAATATTGCCCACAAGCTCTGCCCCTTTTTCAGCTGCTCCAGCAGCTCCTGAGTCCTGCTCGAGCACTTTGGGGTTCATTTTCCCTGGAGAACAGCTCGGCTGCAGCAGAAAGCACCACGCAACCCCCCAAAATCACAATCCCCTTTCCAAAAGAAATGAACTGTCCATCTAGTGAAGACAGTTTCTGACAGCAGAAGTGCTCTACCTGCTGATGCTGGGAGCCCCGGGGGGAATTCTCCCCAAGGCCAGCAGGTGCTTAGCCCATGCCCCCAGGCATGAATTCCAATTTTCCCTGGCTAATGCTGTTCACCTGAGCAGTCACTGGGAAATCAGACTGGGACAGTTCTGTCCTCCTCTTGGCACTAAAAGCAGAATTTTTGCTGGCAGCTTCCCTTACAGGCAGATGCCAGCAGGCCAGGCACAGCTTTATTTACTCCCAGATTTTGGCCAGTTAAGGCATAAGTCTCCCTCACTTGTCTAACATCAGCACATCCTAACAGCAAAAATGCAGCTTGTACAATATAATTAATTCTCTGAGTACGTGCTATTCTCTCCTTTAAACCAGTGTAACTAAAATAACGCTGCTGTTTCAATAGAACTTTTTGTATTTGCATCATTACAACCCTTGACTGCCAGGCTGGCAATTCCAGAAACTTCAGGTGCAGAGCAGTTATAAAACATTCCTTTAGAAAGTAGTTTATTAAACAACAAATTTTTTTTGTCACCAATCACCAGGCGATGTCACCGTGACTGCTGATAAAAAAAGATTAATTTAAATTTTAAAGATCACCTTCTGTTGCTATTAGGAACTGAATATTTTTCATTAGAAACTGAATATTTTTCATTAGTGCCAGAGAGTTATCAGACTTACTTTCCATTCTAAGAGATGGGAAAGGTCTTGATAATTCATTTTTCACTCTATAAGGCTAATTTATTAATAAAACCAGACACCCTTGTGGAGGCTGCTGGACAAAATAATTGAACTAAGGTTTGATTTTGCATTTTTGCAATAGTCAGCTGAAGAGGGAAGAATCTCTCTATAACATCAGGACATAGGTGGGTAAATTCACCGGGGTTTGTAATCCAAGTGCTTCTTCTACAGTCCAATAAAGAAAATTTCTACTTTTACACCAGTGAAGAAGAAATGGGTTTGAGTTCAGGATGACAACAGGGATGTGAATATCCTGCCCTCCCCTTTCTCCATCCCCGAGGTACCCTACAATCGCCTTGGTGTCTTTTCCCCTTCTTGTCCTGATTTTCCACAAAAGAAATGTTCCTTTTTAGCCATACCCAGCTACACCATATATTTTTTCCTCTATTGGCTGCAAGAGCAATGATCTCAACTAGATACTGCTGCTAAAATTACATCCTGCTTTTCCTGCCTTGGTCAGCCAGCCTGTTTAAAGTTGTCACTTAATTCCCTGCCAAAACTGTTGTCATCTCAGTAGAAACCTAGCAAAATTACCCTTTGCTTAATAACATAATTCTACACTTACATTTTAAAATGTGAGGAAAACCTGAGTCTCTGAGCAAGCCAGCCAGCTCCTTATTGCCATAAACCAGTTCAGCACCCACGGTGACTTTCCCCCAGCCTCGACTCGTTCGGGTTTTTTTTCTCCATGAATGAACCCCTACTGGGAACTTTGCTTTGTTTATAATTTCTCAGTGTGAAAATGCTGCTGAAGCAGAGCAATATTTGCTGAGCAGACCCCATGGGAATGAACAGAGCGGGGCGTGCTGATTACAGGTTGGCATAAGGTGTCTGGATGTGAAATTTTCGGGTTTGCTGTGGTAACTGCAGATCAGGCTCTGCTCAGGGGGACCACAGGTGATTCCTCTGTGACAGGGCAAGCTGGAAAAGGGTACTGAGCTGGAAAAGGCAGCACCTTGGGTTGATGGCTTCAGCAATTGGGGTTTTCCTTGTGGTCAGGAGCAAAGTCGTGAAGGGAACACACAAAACCCTTTTTTCTCCTGCCTGTAAAGGACGGTGACTGCTGGGGAGTGAGCAGCTCTGAGGGACCATGCTTCTGAACAGGGGTTAAGGGAAGAGGAGGGGAAAAAAGTTAAAATTTGAAGTCTACTCACATTTATGGGACAGAAGGACATCAAAAGAGTCTGCCCATCTTGTGGCTTCTTCTGTTGACAGTCTTCTGTAAGGAAAGGAAGGGGCAAGTTACGGACAACCCATGGCTGCTCATCCCCTCTGCAGCTGTTTGGTGAGGACACCGAGGAAGGCTGGAATGCTTCTCACCTGATTTTGGAGGTCTAGAGTGTAGAACTGAGCCAAGTGACCCTGGGCTTCCTTTAGAATCAGTGAGGAGATACCAAGGGACCTGCAGGGACTCTGCTCATCTCACATCCCCAGGCAGGCAGGTAAAATAGGCCAGATGAATCACACCCAAAAAGGGACCAGTTTTTCCTCAATGACTCTAAGCAGAGGCCCAGGAAGCAAGCTGAGATGCAGACATTTACACTGTAAAAGCCAAAAGTCAGGCAAAATGAAACTCAGCCTTGCAGAAGTGTTTATTTCTCTCGCTTGCCTTTCAGGGGAAGGACAGATCTCATCTCAGGTGTAAGCAGGGACTTGTGATCAGATGAGTCCCATCCCACACGCCTCAAATCAGGACTCTGGAGGGTTTGAAGCATCTCCCTCCAGCATTTTGCAAACCATCACCCGAATTTTGGCAGTGTTAAGTACAAGGCTGAGCTGAAGATGACCTGAAATTTCTGGTCACCTCTTACACCAAGCCAACTGCTCAGGCTTCGATTTGTGATGACAGAGGTGTAAATTACATCCCCAGATAGGTGCAGACGTGTCCCACACACAGCAGTGGGGACTGCGAGCACGTCCTGTCTCAGGGCAGAGCTCGTGTCAAAGATCCAGGTATTTCCTGCAGCTGTCCCTGCTGGATCAGCACCAGTTTGTTTTCCTCCTGGAAGCAGTCACAGCTCGTACAAAGCACAACAAAAGGAGGACAATGCTGGAGGTGGGGTGGTGGGTGGGGAGGGGAAGGGCAGGAGTGGGGTTGGGGTGGGATGCTGCAGCTATACTCACTTCAAAGCCCGGTTGGGCTTGTCCGGAAGAATAGCTGTGAAATCATTATATGAGTCTGATTTGTGAGACAGGCAGCCCAGGCGAGTCCTCATCCCTCTGTTCCTGTGGTTGAGGTGGGGAAGCAGGGGTGTTAGCAGGGGAAAACCAAAGAAGAGGATGATTATAAGTCTAGCCAGCTTGGCAAAAGAAAAAGAACAAACCCAAAAAAAAAAACCAACTCAGTGGCTCTGTGCCAGATCTGTGTCCTTGGTTCCCTCATGTGTGAGAGGGAGCCTGAGACATCTCCAGGCAGATGTGAAGGGTGAACACAGCCCCAGAGCAGCTGAAGGCTCACTCACACCAGGCATTCAGCTGCCTTGGCTGGCAGAAAGGCTTTGAAAGGCTGCGCTTGGGGATGGTTTCTTGGAAAGTCCTGCTCGGGTCAGGTGTGGGAGGAGAGCAATGGGCAGCAGTACAAGGAATCAGTCACCACGTTCCAGCAGCACCAAAACAGCACAAATAACAGAGGTGGAGGGCAGGAGAGGGCTGGAGGAAGGAGAGGGGTAGTAAGGCACCTGCAAGGTGAGCCTGTGCTGCAGCACCGTGAGTTCCCAGCCAGGATCAATCCCAAGTGGCTTCTTTAGACTCAGGATTACATAAGCAGGATCAAAATGCCTGTTTCCTGACACGCTTACCCAGGCAGAAAATGGCTTTATTGCTTTTTTCCTCTAAATTTCAGCCCAGCCCCAGAGCCTTCGATCCTGTGCCAGCCCCTGGTGTCCTTGCCCAGCCCCTTCCCGGGACAGCAGCCGCAGCATCCTTCATTACATAACCCGGGATGGGCAGGGACGGAGGGACAAGGAGGGGAACACACACACACATTGCACGGGACTGGCAGCACCCTCTCCCCAAAAAGTATGGGATGCTTCACGGGTTTGCACGGGCTCTGTGATCTGCCTCTCCAGCCCTAGGGCATCCCCTCTTGGAGATTCCCTGGATATCAAACCAGGCTGTTCTCTCCTCGGGACCATGGGAGGAGCATTCAGCGACCCCATCTCCACTTCTCAGCTGCTGGACCCACTTTGGAGCTGCTGAAAGCCCTTCTCCAAGCCCTGCTCCCAAACAGATGCCGAGTACTTTCTGTGGCTGCACAAGTAGAGCATTTTTCCCCCTTCCATCTGTAATTCTTGCAGAACACTTCAGCACCAGTGCCTGAGCCAATCTGTAGCGCGCCTGTTTCCCCCTTCTCCTCCCGCCCTTCGGAGAGCTTCTATTATTGCACATTTTAATGTAATCTTAAAGCAAATTAAATGTTAATTAAATGCACCGAGTGTCTCCCTGGTGCAGCACAGGCAGCTCGCAGTGTTTAACAAGCACAAAACCCAGGAACTCCTCGGTCACAGGAATTGTTGCACAGCCTCCAACTACGGCCCCACGGCCGTGGGCCCGGGATGCTGCACGCCACAAACTCCACATGGGAGCACAGGGAGTGCCACGTTCCCAGCTGTGCTCCAGTGGACCCCGAGCCCAGGATCCTCCTGGTACCCCTCCAGATGCCTCCTACCCGCCACCTTCCTGTGCCCTACTCTGTCTGCTCACGGATTTCCCAGCCAGAGGTTCCCCTGTGATGCCCGAGATGGAGGGCCTGCAGCAGGGAAGCAGAGCGTGCCCGGGGCAGAGCAGGGAGCTGGTTCCTCACGGAACACCGCTCTCGGTGAGGACTTCCAAGACAGGACACAGGAGAGAGAGAAGGAGGGAGAGAAACCGGGTCTGCAGGAGGTTGAGAGGCAGGGGAAGGGCAGGAGGGGAGAGGGGGCACTGCAGGGAGCTGAAGGGCTTGCTGGACGAGGCAGACAGTGACAGGATGGGCAGGGCTGGGGGATGCACCCTGTCTTTCCAGTTACCTCCTCGGGATCAGTAAGGCGGCCATTCAGGCATCCAGCTATGGTTAACCCTTTAATTGGCTGGCTTGGACCGCAGTCAGGGCTACTTGCAGGAGGCAGGAGTGCAGGAAGAAGGGATTTACTCTTTCATGTCCTGGCACTCAAAAATACACCAAAGAGTCCTCTTTGCCAAAGCCAAGAAGGGCCAGTTGTCCTCAACCCATTTGATCCTTGCCTCCTAGCGTGGAAAGTCAACTGTTCAATGGAAGACGTTGAGAGTTGAGGGATGGTCACAGAGGAGAGAAAGCATTTCCTTCTAAGACCAGGACTGCAGGTAAAGTCCAGCTTCAGGTCTAAAGCAGTTTGAGTTTGGTGTCCCAGCTCACCAGGGAGCAGCAGGAGTTGGCATTATCCCACTCATCCTTCAACACCTCCGAAGGTCTCTCCTCAAGGGGCAGAGCTCCGGGCTGACCTGGCTAAGAAGACCAAACTACCTCTTGTGCCTCTCCCTCCAGGTCATGGCTGGTGTTACTGGCCAGGCATCATGGAAAAGCTGGCTCTGCAAACAGAATAACAGGAGGACTTCACACGTCTGCAGGTGCTGCTCCTTTCACCACCACAGGCTCAAGCACGCACACAAAAATAACTCAAAGCAAGCGGGGCCTCGTTGGGGTGCTGGGGCCTGTGGGGAGCCAGGAAGGAGGTGCACAGGGGAGGGAAGGAAGGATTCCAGGAAGGATTCCAGGAAGGAAGGATTCCAGGAAGGAAGGATTCCAGGAAGGAAGGATTCCAGGAAGGAAGGAAGGAAGGATTCCAGGAAGGAAGGATTCCAGGAAGGAAGGATTCCAGGAAGGATTCCAGGAAGGAAGGATTCCAGGAAGGAAGGATTCCAGGAAGGA